>JAZKJV010001121.1:0-307086 GCA_037367405.1 Ottelia alismoides | reverse complement strand
GTTCCCCAGTTCCCTTTTTGGTGACGATGTCGATTGATCCTCCCATTTGGAGAACCCTAATTGTGCATGAGAAAGGAGGTTGATGCACATTCATTCATATTTAAAAAAGGGGGAGAATAAGTAAAAAAAGTGGGCATTTCGAGCCCATTGGACTTTCTTGTGTACAAAAGGGGTGAATGTTTTGGGCCTAAAGCGGGCTATTTTGAAGCAAAAAAAGAAAAAGAAAAAGGCGAATAGCCGCGGAAAAAAGGGAAACAGCTACAAAAAAGAGAAGAATGATTTGTGCAAAATAAAAAAAGGAGCACACAAAAAAAAACAAAAAATAAGAAGAAAAATTGCATATTTTATTTCTAACAACTTGATGATCTATGTTCTTATTATATCGAGTATGGGAGAAAGGGGGAGTGAGAGAGGGCACATTCTTCTACTTGAGGTGTATCTACAATATTTTTTATTGTCCATCAACTTCTACTCGTGGCTCCTCAACAAAATTGTTCAGTACCTGTCCCTGATCACTCTACATTGGGTGCCTTTCCACGACATCAAAAGGAAGACCACTGCATTGGGTGTCTCTCCCTGATCTTCAGATGTCTATCCTCAACATCAAAATGGACTTCTCTACTTGGGATCATCTCAGACTTCTACTACACGTCCACGACATGAAGGCCGACACTTCAGACTGCTACTGCTATCAGATGTCTTCACCTAGCATCAACTACTTATGTGCCATTCTATTTTGTGTATTCTCTCCATGATGGACTTCTTCTACATCGACTCTACTTCAGATACGAAATGGTTGTCGCAATGACTCTACTACAACACGATCTGATCATCGCAAACCCATTCTCGTGTGAGGTCTTCTTGTTGAGATATTTGCATCTCTTATTATCTATTTCTATTTTCTATTTTCTTTATATACCTCTCATGTAATTAACCCATGGCTTTTCTCCTATATAAAAGAGTCCTAGGATCTCTTTTAATGCAAGTAATTCATTTCCTACAACATGGTATCAGAGCAACGATCCTAGACTAAGGTTCTCGTATTCCACCCTAACCCTACACGTCGCCTCCCCCACGTCGTCGGCAGCCCCCCCCCCTCCCCCCCCCCCCACACACGGCGACCCTCCGGTGCCCCCGCGCACCCGCTCGACTCTCGCAACCTATGCACGGAAACCCCCTTTGTGACGTCCATCAGCGACTGACGTTGGTGACTCGGCTCCTCCTAGTGCCGGTCCGCTTCCCCATTAGCAGGCAAGCTGTAGTTTGGTTGTTTATACAAGACGATACTGTTGGGGAAAATCAGTTATCTATTATTCAAGGGAACCCTAGGCTCTCTTATATAGGGAGAGACCTCAAGGGTAAATTACATAGTAGTCCAGCGAAAAATAAAAATGACGAACATGTGCATAGCATATAATAATATCTATCTCTACACTCCCCCTCGAGGTGGAGCATAGATGTCTATCATGCTCAGCTTGGAAGAACATCTCTGAAAAGGTCTTTTGAGCAACAGCTTGGTGAGTACGTCGGCAGTCTGATCCCCTGAGCTCACGTGGGCTGTAGATATCAATCCTCTCTGGATCAAGTCTCTAGTGTAGTGGCAGTCAACTTCAATATGCTTTGTTCTTTCATGAAAAGCTGGATTGTTGGCAATAAACAAGGCTGCCTGATTGTCACACTGAAGCTGCATGGGTAGAGGTACGGCTACATGTAGATCCTCTAGTACAGATCGAACCCACATCATCTCCGTGCTTGCTTACGCCATGGCCCTATATTCGGATTCATCACTGGACCTTGCCACAACAGTTTGTTTCTTGCTTTTCCCAAGAAACCAGAGAGCTTCCAACAAAAACTACAAATCCTGAGGTTGATTTTCGATCCTTAGGGCATCCTGCATAATCGGCATCTGATATGATGAGATAGACAAATCTGTGCCCTTTCGAAACAACAACCCTGAACTTGGAGAAGATTTCAGATACCTCAGTATCATGTATATGGCATCCATATGAACTTGTCTTGGCTGCTCCATAAATTGACTCCCCCTGCTTACTGCAAAGGCAATATCGGGTCGAGTTATGGTAATATAAAGGAGCTTACCCACCATTTCTCTATATCTCCTCTTGTCCACTTCAGCAGTGTCATCATCATACAGCTTCATGCTTGGATCCATGGGAATACTTGATGGTTTGCATCCAGCCATGCCGGTTTCAGTTAAGAAATCTGTAATGTACTTCCTTTGGGTCATCACCAGTCCCTGTGCATTCCTAGCAAATTCCAACCCCAGAAAGTATCTTAGGGCCTGTTTGGTTGGAGGGTTGGAGAGGGTTGGCTTGGCCCAACCCGGGTTACCCCTCCAACCAAACAGGGTTTCCCTCCTCACAGTTTACTATTCACAGGGGTACCCCTGCCCAACCCAACCCTGTCCAACCCTGCAACCAAACAGGCCCTTAGGGTTCCAAGATCCTTCGTGACGAACTGACGACCTAGGAATGCCTTCGCCCTTTCTATGCCCTGAATATCATCTACTGTAACCAGAATATCATCAACATAGACCATGATAACAATCGTACCTGCCGATGACTTCTGAACAAACAACGAGTGGTCTGCATTCGACCTCTTGAATCCCTGTCGTTCAATCAGATTGGAAAGTTTCTGGAACCACGCTCTTGGACTCTGTTTGAGGCCATAAATTGCCTTGTGAAGTCTACACACCACCATATGCTTCTCCCCCTCAGCAGTAAACCCTGGTGGCTGCTGCATGTAGACTTCCTCCTGCAGATCTCCATACAAGAAGGCATTCTTGACATCCAGTTGAGATATACTCCAGTCACGTACCACAGCAACTGATAAGAGAATGCGAAGGATAAAATGACGAGCCACTGGATAAAAAAGTATCAATATAGTCCATGCCACAGGTTTGTGTAAAACCTCTCGCGACCAGCCGTGCTTTGTACCGATCTAGACTGCCATCAACATGGTATTTAACTGTGAATACCCACTTACAACTCACAATAGATGCATCAGGAGGAGCAATAACCAAGGTCCATGTGCCACGAGACTGTAATGCACGCATCTCATCTTCCATAGCCAATCTCCAGCAATCAATCTTCATAGCTTCCTGGTAGGTCCGTGGTATGTCCACGGAAGACGAAGCTGCAGCAAATCTCTGAAAGTTGCCTGTGAGGCGATGAAAAGACACCTGTGAAGCAAAGGGATAAGATGCACACGTCAGCTTCTGCTTCCGGATAGCAAAAGGAATATCAAGATCATCTTCCACTGTACTGGATGATGTAGTCTCCTCCTGCAATGAAGAATCCTGCACATGTACCATATCTAACCCGTCAGTAGCAATGCCATCTGAACATACCTGAGGCGTGATGGACGTCTGACGTGTAGCCTGAGCAGTACCTGACCGACATGTATAGAATTTTGGTAAAGGTGGAATGGGAGGTCGTGGAAGTAGTGGAGGTGGAGGTGGTGGTGGTGTAGATGACGTAGAGACAGGAACATGAGTGGACTCAGGTGAACTCCAAGTAGGAGGTGGAGGGACATAGACATCATCGTTGGTAGTAGATGGTACCAGTCTGTCACCTGCAGGGGAAAAATACATAACAGACTTAAAGAACGTGACATCAACACTAACAAAGTATTTCTTGTTTATGGGATCATAACACCGATAGCCTTTCTGAGTCCGAGAATAGCCGACAAAGACACACTTGACTGCTCTAGGAGAGAGTTTGTCAATTCCAGGAGTCAGAAGATGAACAAATGCCACAGTACCAAAGACACGAGGAGTAAGTGAGAATAATTCCTTGTCCGGAAAAATGATAGAGAGAGGAATTTTCTCACCAAGAACATAAGATGGCATACGATTTACCAGGTAGCAAGCGGTGAGAACAGCATCCCCCCTGAACAAAATAGGAGCACAACTCTGAATCAGTTGGGGTTCGAGTAATGTCAAGAAGGTGGCGATGCTTTCTTTCCGCCACACCATTCTGCTGAGACGTGTAAGCACAAGTGGTTTGGTGAATAATGCCCTTTGACGAAAGAAACTGAGAGAGGGACCGTGTGCAGAATTCTAGAGCATTATCTGTACGAACATATTTGACAGTAGAAGAAAACACATTTTGCACTTCATTGATCAAATTCTTAATCACATCGCCTGCTTCAGATTTATTCATTAAAAGGAAGACTCTAGATACACGAGAAAAATCATCCACTACCACTAGATAAAATCTGTCCCTGATGATCGGGTACATGACTTGGACCCCATATATCTATATGAAACAACTCGAACAGGGAGCTACTGCTCCGACTCTGACGACTAGAAAAGCTCGACCGATGATGCTTTCCCAACTGACACGCTTCACAGCGAAAGGAAGAACTGGGAGAGATCTGAGGCAGAAGATGTCGTATTTTCTGGAGCGGGAGATGACCAAAACGGAGATGCCAGATGTACGGAGAAACCGGTCCGGCAGAATGAGAAGAGACGCCAGCATAAGAATTCCGGACCAGCTGATATAGACCATTTTGCTCAGAGCCACAACCAATCACCCTGCCCATTAGTATGTCCTGAAAAATAAGAGAAGACGGGTCAAATATAGCATGACAGTGCAAATCCTTCGTAATCTGGCTAATAGACAACAAATTCATCGAGAACTCAGGAGCATGTAGGACATTCTGTAGATGCATAGTAGAAGATAGGAAGACCTCCCCCTGTCCAACAAGGGGGGGAATGAGTACTATCTGCGATCTGTACTGAGCGGCCATGAGGAATGTCCCTATGGGACTCAAGTCTATCTCGATCTCGACAGAGATGATGTGTGGCACCAGAATCTATAATCCAATCAGAGGATATTATGAGAAGATGTAAATGCAGTAGCTCTACCTGAGGTACTAGCAGCAGCAGAGGGAACTGGCAGATGCTGTAGCAGCAACATCTGAAGGTCCACCAAAAGAATCACCAGATGATTGTGGCATAATATCACGTAGACGTGCCACAAGTTCCTCGAAACGGTTGTCTGCAGTAGAAGCCAACTGGGGCTGAGAATGCTCTTCTACACGAGCCGATGCTGGAAATCCATGCTTAGAGTAGCATGTCTCCTCCGAGTGGTCTGTGCGGTGACAGTATGATCACGGCTGATTAAAACGACCACCCCTACCCTGAGGTCCACGTCCACGGCCAGAGGACTGACCACCTCGCCCCACGCGATACTGCCATCGCCGATGGGGGTGGAGTAGATGAGCTGGAAGAAACTGATATGCGACTGAGCCTCCTGTAAACATCCTCCACTGGAGGAATAACTGCATCGGCCAAAATCTGAGACGGGTGGCGTCATACTCAGGATCTAGGGCCGCAAGTAGAACGCCCACCATGGTGGCATTCCGAAATGTCTTCTGTTGTTCAGGAGTCGCTGTGAGTGGAATAGTACTGTATAACTTCTCAAACCATCCCCCTCAGGGATGTGTACAAGGAGTGAAGAGGTCTGCCGTTCTGCTTCATCGTGAATATATCATGCTGAAGCTGTAACATCTTGGTCTCATTTCGCACCTGGGAATATATAGCAGCCAGAATATCCCACATCGCCTTGGCAGTGGGCTGATGGAGGACATCATTGGCAATCTCCATCGACAGTGTACCTGACAACCAGACCTTTGCATACGAATCATCAGCCTCTCACGAGGCATATATCCCTGTCTTCTCTGCTGGCTCATCCTCGGTAATAATTTGCTTCTTACCGTTCGACTTCATGAGACTCATGAACTGCATCGCCCAGAGCTCATAATTCGACCCGTCCATCTTCACTATTGGCGCAGGACCTTTGAATGCGCCTATTGAGGGCATATCAACCTTCGATTCTGACATATCACCGCTGGAGAAGAACTAGGGTTTGTAGACAAAGTGACGGATATCTACACAAACTTCATAGGATTTCGAGTGCCTATGTAGACGTTACACACCCAAATCCATATACCTTGAGGAAGAGACGGCTACGCTCAAGGCGTCAGGAGCCGCCCTAGCGGTGCCGCTAGAGCAAGAGGCCAATGACAGGGCCGGCTGGCGACGGGGCTGGGGGCCGGCGGGGCTGGGGGCCGGCGGCGGAGAGAAGGGAGGGGCCGAGAGGACGCCGAGAGGAGCGGCGGGGAAGGACCCAGTGTGGTGGCGGCGACGGCAGAGAGAGACGAGGAGGGAGCCCTAGGGCTTGGGCTCTGATACCATGTTGGGGAAAATCAGTGATCTATTATTCAAGGGAACCCTAGCTCTCTTATATAGGGAGAGACTCAAAGGTAAATTACATAGTAGTCCAGAGAAAAATAAAAATGACGAACAGGTACATAGCATATAATAATATCTATCTCTACAGTTTCAGTCTGGTTTTGTTGTTTTTTCGTGATTTCAACATATAAATCATGTTTTCCAACTCTATACTGCAACAAGTGATAAGGATAGTTGTATGAGTCTACATATACAACCAATCCTCTATATGATTGTGTAGACTCAGTCAGAGCAATCTACTCCTCAGTTTTGTTCTAGATATCGGCATTCTTTTTACCATGTCAGAGAACAAGGGTGATGTTTTTTCATTGTTCGGTGTCTTCAAGGGCCCAGCTCCCATCATGAAGATGGATGGGACCAACTACGAGTTGTGGCCCGTGCAGTTTCACGCCCTTTATATTCCTTAACAAGGAGCATATTTTGACGGATTCAGAGCTAGCGGACAAAGCTGGGGCTAATGCTTCTTAGAAACAAGACGATGCATATACTTGTATTTGGCTATTCGGGACACTCAACCCACAACAATGGCTATGTGGGACATCTTAGCGGGCATATACGGGCAGACAAAGAATGAGAGCAAGATTCTCTGGTCGTAGTGTGATATTTTTTGACCAAGCAGAATGGTCGACCTCTTCATGCACACTTATCGCATCTTAGATGCATGGTTGAGCGTCTGCATAGTTTCATACCTATTACTACTTAAGCTGAGCAGTAGCAGGCATATCGGAATGCCACTATGATAGGAGTTTTTCTGTCATCGCTTGACTCTGAGTATGATGCAGCATGTACTCAACTACTTACTAGAGAGACGATACCTTCAATGGAGGTCTACAAGAGACTGAGCAGGATCACTACTTCATCTACTATTGTGGCTCAGACTCCCTCCTCTATAGCAGCTTCTCGTGGCAGAGGGGGTACTTTACAGTTTCGTAGCCGAAGACCACGTGGTCGAGGAGGAGGACGTCAGCGTGGCCCATGTTCACATTGTCACCGTCCCGGTCGTTCTGAGGATACATGCTATAAGAAGCATGTGTATCCTGTGTCTGCCTGTATTGCTGAGCAGACTGAGCCTACTCCTGCTCATGTTCATGATGTGCGGTTTGATGATATTGTTTCCAGACTGAGAGCGATGATGACTACTCCTACCACTTCGGCTGCAGGTTCTTCAGGTGTCGCAGCTATTGTCAGAGCTTCTTCAAGATCGTCAGGTATTGCTTATGCACTTACCAGTTGTAGCAGTTCAAATTTGTCTAATTGGATCATGGACTCTGGCGCATCTCGTCATATATGTGTCGATCGAGCATAGTTTAGTTCTTACAGATCTATACCTCCTGGTGATCAGTTGTGATTGCTAATGGGGTTCATCTACCTATTGTTGGTCAGGGGGGGATTGTTCTAGCTCCCTCAATGCATTTGCAGAATGTCTTCCATGCTCCAGCATTTCAGATGAATCTTTTGTCTATTAGCCAGATTACAAAAGATTTACATTATCGTGCCATATTTGATCCTTCTTCTCTTGTGTTTTAGGACATACTCACGAGCAAGGTGATTGGATGTGGTCGTGAGCAGAGAGGACTTTACAGACTATGTGTGCTGGTGCTGCTCCTTCAGGATTTGTTTCTCCTTTCATGTGGCATCTTTGCTTTGGACACCTTTCTCTGCAGAAGTTGTGTCATGTTCTACCTTAGATATCTACTCGTGCTCCCTTGGAATGCGAGGCTTGTCATCTTTGGAAGCACCATCGTTCTTTTTTTCGAGTAGTCAGAGTCATCATAGTAGTCAGTCATTTGAGTTGTTTCATTTTGATATATGGGGTCCTAGTCGTGTACCCGATCATCAGGGACATCATCTTTATATGGTTGATGTGGATGACTTTTCTAGATTATCTTGGGTGTTCTTGTTGAATCACAAGTCTGAAGCTGGTGCTATTATTAAATCATTTCTTATTGAAGTTAAGAATATCTTTTCTGTTAATGAGAAGTTTATTCATACTGACAATGCCTTGGAGTTTTCCACTTTACATCTATCAGATTTTCTCCGATCTCTTGGTATTGTTCATCAGACCTCTTGTACTTATACTTAACAGCAGAATGATGTTGCTCAACGTAAACACCGTCATCTTCTATATGTCACGAGGACTCTTTTGATTCAGAGTCGAGCTCCTCATTCGTTTTGGGGTGGATGGGAGAATAGAATGAATTGCATTAGAGGTACCCGAGGGCTCTCTTATATAGGAGAATAGCCCTTGGGTTAATTACATGATAAGTACTCAGAGAAACTGAAAATACATAAAAGAGTCATAGCGCTACATTTATCTTAACACTCCCCCTCAAGCTAGAGCATATATATCTATCATGCTCAGCTTGGAACAACACTTCTGAAAAGGACTTCGAGATAGAGCCTTGGTGAAGATATCTGCCGTCTGATCTCCTGTAGACACATGAGAGGTGGATATGAGTCCTTTCTGTATCAAGTCTCGAGTGTAATGGCAATCTACCTCAATATGCTTTGTTCGTTCATGGAATGCAGGATTGTTCGCAATGAATAATGCAGCTTGATTATCACATAAAAGTTGCATAGGAAGAGGAACTTCTATGGTAAGATCAGTCAATACCGATCCAACCCACATCATCTCTGTACTCCCTTGGGCCATGGCTCTGTACTCAGATTCTGCACTTGATCTAGCAACCACAGTCTGCTTCTTGCTCTTCCATGAGACAAGTGAGTGTCCAACAAACACTGCAAACCCCGAAGTAGACTTTCTGTCCGTGGGACATCCTGCATAGTCAGCGTCTGCACAAGCTGTCACTTCCAAGGATGCATCCCTATTGAATAAGAGTCCCGAACCAGATGAGTTCTTCAGATATCTCAAAATCATATAAATAGCATCCATATGTGCCTTTCTGGGCCGCTCCATGAATTGGCTAACCTTGCTTACTGCAAACATAATATCTGGCCTGGTGATAGTAACATATAACAGCTTCCCAAGTTCCAACTAGTTCTCTGTACCTCCTGCTATCAACATTTCAGTATCCTCATCATACAATTTCATACATGGATCCATAGGAGTCGTTGCAGGCTTGCATCCGTTCATACTTATCTCAGAAAGGAGATCCCTGACAAATTTTCTTTGGGTCATCACTAGACCACGATGATTCCTGGCAAACTCCAACCCCAGGAAGTAGCGAAGAGTGCCAAGATCCTTGGTCACAAACTCTTTACCTAGGAACTTCTTGGCTATCTGAATGCCTTGAGCATCGTCTCCTGTAACAATAATGTCATCTACATAAATAAGAATGGCAACCGTACCTCTCTGTGTCTTCTGAATAAAAAGTGAGTGATCTGCAATGGACCTCTTAAACCCCTGTTGCTCAATCAAGCCTGACTGCTTTTGGTACCAAGCTCTTGGACTCTGCTTCAGGCTATAAATTGCTTTATGTAGTCTGCATACCTTCTGGGACTCCCCCTCAGCAGTAAACCCATGTAGCTGCTGCATGTAAACTTCCTCCTGAAGGTTTCCATAGAGAAATGCATTTTTCACATCAAGTTGAAATAACGGCCAATCCCGTGAAATTGCCACTGCTAGTAAAATCCGAAGCGTCGAGTGTCTTGCAACTGGAGAAAACGTGTCCTGATAATCTACCCCATATGTCTGGGTAAAGCCACGGGCCACCAACCTTGCCTTGTAGCGATCCACACTCCCATCTGCGTTTTGTTTAATGGAAAATATCCACTTGCAGCTTACAATCGAAGCACCTCGTGGAGCCGAAACAATAGTCCATGTCCCTCGTGACGTTAAGGCCGTCATTTCTTCTTTCATGGCCTGACGCCACCTGCTGTCCTGCAAAGCCTCCATATATGTTCGGGGTATAGTAACCGCAGAAAGTCCTACAACAAACTTCCTGTACTCATCAGAAAGATGATCCAAAGAGACATGTGCAGCAAGTGGGTATGTGGTACATTGACGTCGAGGCTTCCTCAGCGCAATAGGAACATCCAAATATGCATCCTCTCCGTCCTCTGCAGCAGAATCATCCTGTGTATGATGTAAAACTCTAGTGCCATCACTAGAGATAATGTTATCATGACATACCTAAGGCGTGCTGGATGACGTGGACGGCTTGTGAGCAGAGGAGCTAGTAGAAGACTTGCGAGTGTACACAATGGGTAAGAATTTTGGCTCAGGTGGTGGTGGTGGAGGTGAAGGTTGCTCAGGTTCATATGCTGGAAGAGATGGAGGTGGAGGAACAACAATATTGTCATTATTATTGGATAACCTGTCACCTGTAGGAGAGAAATACATGATAGACTCAAAGAAAGTAACATTAGCACTGACATAATATCTCTTACTCACTGGATCATAACACCTATACCCTTTTTGAGTACGAGAGTACCCAACAAACACACATTTGATAGCTCTTGGTGAGAGCTTATCACGATCAAGGGTAGAATTATGCACAAAAGCCACATACCCAAATACTCGAGGTGGGAGGGAGAATAGGTCCTTCTCGGGAAACGCAATCAAGAAGGGAACCTTCTCTCCAAGAATAGTAGAAGGCATACGATTCACCAAGTAGCACGCAGTGAGGACAGCATCCCCCCCAAAAATTGAGGGGCACGACTATGGATTAGCAATGTTCGAGTGACATCAAGAAGGTGACGATGTTTGCGTTCCACCACACCATTTTGTTGCGAGGTGTAACTACAAAAAGTTTGGTGAACAATGCCATGTGAACTGAGAAAATCTGACAAATGTAATGTTGAAAACTCCAAAGCATTATTTGTGCGAATTAACTTGACATTGGTAGAGAAGATATATTATTAACTTCAAGAATAAATTTTCAAATAATAGCACCAGCTTCAGACTTTTGTTTCAACAAGAACACCCAAGATAGTCTGGAATAATCATCCACTGCAACCATATAAACGACTCGGACCCCAAATATCAAAATGAAACAGCTCAAAAGACCAGCTACTATGACGACTCGGACGACCCGGGAACGAAGACCGATGGTGTTTCCCAAGTTGACAGGCTTCATAATCCAACGCGGTACGGGTAGATATCTGTGGTAAGACATGACACATTTTCTGCAGAGGAAGGTGGCCAAACCGTAGATGCCAAAGAAATGGAGAAACGGATCCAGAGGGAATAGTAGCAAGTCCAGCACATGAAGATATAGCAAGCTTTTACAAGCCTCTCTGCTCACGGCCACTTCCAATCATCCTGCCAGTCAATATGTCCTGAAACACGAAAGTAGAAGGGTCAAATATGGCACGACAATGTAAATCTTTCGTAAGTTGGCTAATGGACAACAGGTTCATCTGAAAGTCAGGTGCATGTAAGACATTCTGAAGACTCAAAGAAGGCGTTAGAGTAATCTCCCCCTGACCAACAATTGGTAATCGAACCTCATTGGCAATGACAACAGATTGTCCTGGTACAAATGCTCTGTAGGTAATAAATTGCATTCTGTCGCCACACATAAGATGGGAGGCCCCGGAATCCATAATCCAATCGGTCAAGTCCGAGCAAGTAGTACTGGTAAGCGCATAATGGGTACCTGATGAGCTAGACGACGCTCCGTAGAACCTGGAGAGGGAGATGCAGGTGTAGTCATCATCTCACGAAGTCTGGAGACGATGTCATCAAAGCGAGCATCTGGGAGAGGTGCAGAGTGGCCTGGACGGTGACAGTGAGCACAGGGACCACGGTGTCTGCCTCCCCCTCTACCATGAGGTCCACGACCCCAAAAATGTGACGATCCTCCTCTGCCTTGAGTTGCAGCCATAGCTGAAGGAGTAGGCTGTGTGTAGACGTCGATGCACTGGTAGTCCTACTCAATCTCTTATACACCTCCATAGGTGGAATAGTCTCACCAGTCAGAAGTTGAGTACGGGTCGCATCGTACTCAGGATCAAGAGAGGACAGAAATACTCCCGTCATCGTGGCATTTCGATATGACTGTTGTTCCGTACTGGTTGTTATCGGTATGAAGCTATGCAATCTTTCAAACATGCCCCGCAGATGAGAGAAATGTGCATGGAGTGGTCTCCCATTCTGTTTGGTGGAGAAGATGTCGAATTGTAACTGAAGTATTTTGCTATCATTCTTCGACTGCCCATAAGTAGTTGCCAGTATATCCCACATTGCCTTTGCTGTTGGTTGATTCACAATATCATTAGCAATCTGTGGTCAGCGTCCCAGAGAGCCATATACGTGCATAAGCATCGTCTTGCTTCCACGTCGCATTCGCTCCCGTCTTGTCTTCTGGCTCGGAGTCTGTCAGGATGTGCTCCTTATTGTGGCACTGCATCAGGGTACGAAACTGCATGGACCATAGTTCATAGTTGGTCCCGTCCATCTTCACTATTAGGGTCGGGCCTTTGAAGGCACCCGAAGATGTAAAGACGTCACCCTTGTTGTCTGACATGATTGAATAAGAGCCCCAGACCGACGGAGGTAAACAAGATAGTCGGTCTACAGTATCATATGAGGGATAGGTTGTACGTGTAGACTCATACAACCATCCCTAATCCTCGTTCAAGCGCTGAATCTATCAACCAAAGTCACCGCGTAAAACCTGTAGGCGGTGGTGCCGCTGGAGACAATGGCGTGGACCACCGGTGACGTTGGGCGGCGCAGCAACGCGCGGGGTGGGGCGGCTGTTGCCGCTCGCGCGCGCCTAGGGCTGCACGGTAGGGATGCTGGGCTCTTAGGGGTGCAGCCGGGCCGCGCAGAGGAGGAAGAGAACTCGCGTGAGGGCGGGGAACACTGGGCGGAAGGGTGGCGATGTCCCGCTGGGTCACCGGGTCACCGCGCGGGAGGGATGGTGGCCACGATGGGCGGCGAAGAGGCCACTGGATGGTCGGCGAAGGGCTGCGAGGGCCTGGAGGGGCCGCTGGGCGGAGCATCGAGGAGGCGGCGGCGGCGCCGGGTGGGGGGGTGTCACGAGAAGAACGCCGCATCCACCCACCAATGGAGAAGAACAGATTTCTTACATAGGACCCCGGTCTAGGACCGTTGCTCTGATACCATGATGGGAGAATAGAATGAATTGCATTAGACGTACCCGAGGGCTCTCTTATATAGGAGAATAGTCCTTGGGTTAATTACATGATAAGTACTCAGAGAAACTGAAAATACATAAAAGAGGCATAACGCTACATTTATCTTAACAGGGATGATGTTGTTCTTATTGCTTGCCACTTGGTGAACCGCATGCCGTCTACTATTCTTGGAGAAAATGTGCCCTTCTTGATTGTGTTTCCCTAGAATGACCTATTCTCGCTTACTCCCATGATTTTTGAGTCTATGATTTTTGTCCACAATATCACTTCTGGTCATGACAAGCTCTCACCTAGAGCTATCAAATGTGTCTTTGTTGGTTATTCTTGTACCCAGAAAGGGTATAAATGTTTTGATCATATAGGTGGAAAATATTATGTTAGTGCTGATGTCACATTTTTGAGTCTATTATGTATTTCTCTCCTACCGGTGATATGTTGTCCAACGCTGATTCTGGTGAGGTTGTTTTTGTTCCTCCACCTTCGTTATCTCAACAATCTACACCCCATCTTGAGTCTCAGTCATCTCCACCTCCACCTCCTCCACCACCTCCATCTTCGTCTACACTGACGCAATTCCTACCATGTTTTTACATTTGCATGTCTTCTACTCGGCCCTCTGCTCATGAGCCTTCCCCATCATCCAGCACTCCTAAGGTATGTAATGAACACATTGTTTCTACTGATGGCACTGGAGATTTGAGTGTTTCATAGGATACTGCACAGGAGTAGTTGATATCAGAGAACAGAGAGGCTGATGACCTGGATGTACCCATTGCCTTGAGGAAGTTGTGCCGTCACTGTGCCACTTGTCCTCTAGTTGTGCATGTTTCATTGGACCATCTTTCAGATGAGTACAAGAGGTTTGTTGTGGGACTCTCTGTTGTTACTATCCCACGAACATATCAGGATACCGTACATGATAGCAGGTGGCGACTTGCCATGGAGGAGGAGATGGTCGCTTTGCAGTCTCGTGGTACATGGAGCATTGTTCCTGCTCCCTCAGGTGCCTCTGTTGTGGGGTGCAAATGGATCTTTACGGTGAAGCAAAGGGCAGATGGTTGTGTGGATGGCTACAAGCAAGGCTTGCAGGCCATGGGTTCACCCAAACTTATGGGTGGATTATCAGGATATCTTCTCTCCAGTGGCCAGACACTCAATACTACACATTCTTCTATCAGTTGTTGTTTCATGGGACTGGTCTCTTTACCAATTCGATGTGAAGAATGCATTTCTATATGGCCATCTACAAGATGAGGTATATATGTAGCAGCCACCAAGGTTTGCTACTGAGGGGGAGTCTCGGAAGGTGTGTAGGCTCCATAAGACGATTTACGGCCTGAAGGAAAGTCCGAGAGCTTGGTACTAGAAGCTATCAGAGTTGATAGCTCAATAGGGTTTTGTGTGGTCTACTGTGGATCACTCACTTTTTGTTCAGAGGACACAGAGAGGTATTGTTACTATTCTTGTCTGTCTTGATGATATTATTGTCACGGGGGATGATGAGCAGCGCATTCAGGTTGCTAAGGAGTTTCTAGGTCAACAATTTGTGACTAAGGACCTTTACAATCTTCTATACTTCCTTGGATTAGAGTTTGCCAGGAACCAGCGTGGTCTTGTAATGACCCAGAGGAAGTTTGTTACTGATCTTCTTCTAGAGACATGTATGACTGGGTGCAAGCCTGCTACTACTCTTATAGATCCAAGTATGAGATTATATGATGATGACATCGAGGAGGTAGATAAGAGGAGATACATGGAGCTTGTTGGAAAGCTCCTATATGCTACCATAACCATACCAGAGATATACTTTGATGTGAGCAAGGTGAGACAATACATGGAGCAGCCCAGGAAGGTTCATATGGATGCGATCTAATATGATTTTGAGATATTTGAAGAATTCACCTAGTACTGGTCTTATATTCGGCAGTGGTACATCTCTTGAGGTGACAGCTTGTGCAGACATAGATTATACAGGATGCACTAGAGATAAGTCCACTTCTGGCTTTCCATTTTTGTTGGGAGCTCACTCGTATCATGGAAAAGCAAGAAACATGCAATGGTTGCTAGATCTAGTGCAGAATCTGAGTACAGGGCCATGGCACATGGAAGCACATAGATGATGTGGTTAGATCTGTCTTGACTAACCTTGCTGTTGAAGTTCCTCTTCCCATGCAGCTTTTATGTGATAATCAAGCGGCTCTATTTATTGCCAATAATCCTGCATTTCATGACAAACCAAGCATATAGAGGTGGATTTCCATTATACTAGAGACATGATCCAGATTCCAGAAAAGTCTCATATCCACATCCCATGTTTATACTGGAGATCAGACGGCCGATATTTTCACCAAGGCTCTTGCTAGAGGTCCATTTCAAATGTGTTGTTCCAAGCTAAGCATGATAGACATATATGCTCCAGCTTGAGGGGGAGTGTTGAGATATTTGTATCTCTTATAAAGGTGTTGTTCTAAGCCAAGCGTGATTGACATCTATACTCCATCTTGAAGGGGGAGTGTTGAGAGTTATTTTGTATTTGCTAATTTATTATGTCTCTATTATGTAATTTACCTACTAGGGTTTCTCCTCTTTATATAAGAGAGCCATATGGTTTTAAGAATAATCAATTCATTGTTTTCTCACCACAATGATGATACAAATGAGGTGGATAAGAGGAGATCCAAGGAGCTCATTGGGAAGCTTCTCTATGTGACCGTCACTAGTCTAGATATCTCCTTTGCAGAGCAAAGTCAACCAGTTTATGGAGCAACCATGTCAGGCTCACATGGATGTAGCTTCCATGATCCTATGGTATATTAAGTCTTCTCCAGGTATATGGTTGTTATTCTGCAAAGGGACATCTCTTGCCATCGTGACATGTGCAGATGCTGATTTTACAAGATGTCCAAACAAATAAGAAGTCATCTCTGGATTTGCAGTGTTTATTGGGAGCTCATTGGTCTCTTGGAAAAGTAAGAAGCAAACCATGTTAAATTCGAATACAAAATCGTGGCGTAAGGGAGCACTGAGATGATGTGGATCAGGTAAGTTTTGATTGACCTAGTTATTTGATGTACGTCTTTTCATGGAGCTACTATGTGACAATCAAGCTGTTCTATTTATTTTTTTAGTCAAAAAAAGGGGGGAATATGTTATGGTGTCCAAAACATGGGAGAATCAAACACATCGAAGTGAACTGCTACTACACTCGAGACATGATACAGAAGAGCTTCATCTTCGCTTCCCATGTTAGCGCAGGAGAACATACAACATATATTTCACCAAGTCTCTAACCAGAGGGTCATTTCAGAAGTATTCTTCCAAACTGATTATGATAGATAACTATGCTCCATCTTGGAGGGAGTGTTAAAGGAAACAATATTTATGCATTTCTTTCTTTCTTTTTATATTATTTCCCATTGGTTATTTGTCCTCTAGAGTTTCTCTTCTATATAAAGGAGCCATATGGCCACATAATAATCAAGTCATTCATTTTTCCCCTCATATCTTTTGGTATCACTCTTCTTATTAGTATAAAGGTAGTTTTTCTTAATTGCTGTTTACATTTTATCCATCTGTAGTGGTTTGGATTAGATTGTTAATAGAACTCCAAACCAATATGCAATCTGGTGGTTTAGACTACATTTGGTTTTTATCTGGATTCGATTGGACTAGAACATTTGCAATCTGTTAAAGGTTTGATTGCAATTTGGATTTGACTAAGATCGGCCTGAACAAAGCAATGTGCACCTCTACTCTATAAGACCAATTCCAGCAGATTCAAAATGATATACAGTTGATATTATGTTACTTGCAATTTTATATTACTGGTATTATCGAACAAGTCAAATAATCTAATAGAGACACGCATTCCTTTCTGATGGGAGCCCTTTTAACTGAGGTAAGGTTAATACTGGAAGTTAATGGGCTTTATTTCCCAGTATGTTCATTTCAAGTGGGAAGCGTGGCCACATGCAAACTACGTCGATGACGGTCATCATCTCAGAAATTATTTATTAGATATTATTTTTATATTTAGTAGATTGTTTTCCTATACCATGAGAAGAAAGCAAGTACTCACTAATTGAATCTTTACTCTTTAAACCAGTGTGCATCAGCTGTTGATAACCTGGCCGCCTTTTATTTCAACAATATCACCATAGCAGAGACGCCTCCTTCTGCAGCTGCCATAAACCTAGCACGACATATTACGGAGTGCCCCACAATTTTCCCTGAAGTAAGCACGCTTCTGATATCCGCTGATAGCCATTCTGTTGATGTCTTTATCTCTTTTAGATTTATGTCATGTTCAACGTATAATCTTAGATTTATGCCATTTACAACGTTTTTTTAACCAAAATGCCATGTACAACGTTGCTAATAATCATTTGTCCTCTATTTGGCTCATTTTATCTTTGGACTGTGTAACTCTATCTTTGAGCATTAATTGTTCAATAAAGTGAAGAGTATATTACGTGTGAACTTGTTAGATCATGGTTCTAGTAATATGCATACATAGAAGTTAATATTGCTGTGTAAGTCTGTGAGAGGTTGAAATTCAATTTTTGGGTCGTAATCTATGCAAAGCATCCATATTTTCGTAGGTTAAACCTAGATGTTTTAAAAGAATTAGTCAATTGTAATTTTGGCCAAGAGGCATTAAATCACTTGCAACACCTCATTTAGTTTTCATTTAATCTAACAAACGACTGATATGAGATGTTAGATTTAAATGGTTACTACTCTTATTTGCAGATGCTGAAAACCCTATTTGAGATTGTTCTGTTTGAAGACTGCAGCAATCAGTGGAGCCTAAGCCGTCCTATGCTTAGTTTAATATTGATCAGTGAGCAGGTGACAGTAAAATGTTTTTTTCTCTCTTTTTTATCATGTACAATATGTGCTAGTTTTGTTGAAGTGAAGTGGACTTGGAAATTGCATGTTGTATTTTCCAGAGTTGAGTTTCCTTATAATAATATACGGATGTCATGGAACTTACATTTTCCGATGATCAGAGAAAAAGTTAATGTGCATTTTTCCTAAGTAGCTTGTTTTATTGATGTGGAATCACATGAAGCTATGTATGTATTTGTTGACCGGCACACAATTATTGAAGAAATATTTCCTTGTATGTTGGTGGATGTGTTAGATATGTCCATTTCTTGTCACAGTTATCTATTAATTTAATCTTCAGGCTCTCAAAAGGTTGAGTTTCTAGTAGTGGTTGAGTGAAAATAGTATTTTCAAGAAAACATCTAGGAAAACGAGAAAAGAAAATAACATATAATTTTTCAAGCAGCTCAAGAGCTAGAAAAACTCCTTGCTAGGTTCTTTATTTCAGATTTAAAGGTCCTAGGCATCCAGTTATGATACCTCGTGTATACTGGGAGGGCTATCTCATGCCATCGTGAAGCATGTAGATTTGGTGTATTGTTCTATGTATTTTCTAGTAAAATAAAAATACAACTAATCCATATTTACTGCCACCTTTTGAATGTCCATACTTCTTTTATCTTTTTTTCTGGGGAAGTTCGTCGACCATCTGCTATCAGTCCATAATCGTCAGTTCAGGTCATGGCGCTGCAGGTCGAGGTTGAAGCCTCTTCCCTTCCAGAAAGCGAGAACAGACAAGGCTCTTTAATATATAATTCCATGACTGAAGCGAGGTTTTTCAGAGTTTACCCATCAAACCATGATTAACCATCTAGATTTGCATGTGTAGGAGAGTTCTACATTAAATGTATATAGCTGATTCCGTTTGCAACAAAAAAGAAGTCTCGTCCTTCTATCATATGATTCATATCTACTTTGCGTATAACTGTTTTATATAATTAGCAGTCTTGTTAACCACAAATTTTTATCTCAAGTATAAATATGCAGTGTTCCTGGGTTATAACCGATCTCTAAGAGAAAATTTGTTGGATATTGATTGAGCATGATCCATAGACATTGTCTGGATAATTTTTCACTATCTCTGGTTATTTTCCACAAATAATATCTTCATTGAAAAGATATCTATGTTCGATAAAGGTTTATTATTTTGCTCCATTTTTTAAGAGTTGTAAGCGGGAAAAGGCTTTGTTGTTGTTGTTGTTTTAAGGGTTGTCTTGTTCGTGGTGATGTTTTTGTTTGAAACGTGCCTTGCAACTGAAATAGTATCAAGAAATGCAAGTCTCTAGATATTCTTTTGTTTGACAGAAAACTACTCGACTGACCGAGAGTTCTCTTCAGCTTTAATAATTCTTTTTGTATGCACACACAGAAATTCATGGATGCATGCTTACCTTTGAGGCTTCTCTCATCTTAGGAAATATTGATTCCACATAGATACAACCTTCATCTAGAAGACTTGCAAAACTGTTACCTTTACTACTGGTTAAAAAAGGTTACTACAAAATTGTATTGTACTTGTGAACTTTGTGGTTGTAGCAAGTCCTGATATAATAACTCGTTTTATTATCCTTGCACAATAATGTGCATGTCAATGAACAATTGAAAAATTTGTATGCCTGTGCAATTTTGTGGGTTCATCTCGCCAGTATTGGATTTTAGAAAAAATAAATAAATACAGGGCTCATCTCGCCAGTATGAGGGCACTCGTTGAAAACATCCCTATGTACATGCATATGCATGTCTCTACGTGGGCATGCATTTTGTGCTCGTTTATCTACGTATTTACTGAAATGTGTGCATGTGTTTATTAGAGGGTATCTTCGTGTGTTTGTGTGCTGTGCGGGCATGCACACATGTGTGCGTGTGTGCATGTGTCATTGCCACTATGTAGTAGGCAAGGGCGAGAATCAGGAATTTTATCAAGGAGGGGCCAAGTATATAGCTATCATGTATGCTCAAAAATGGAAAATTTATTGTATTTTCAAATGATATTTCTAAGTAGAGTTATTTTTTAAAATGAACTTTTCAATTTTGATAAATTTTATATTTTCTAATAGATTATTATTTTCAATGATGATTTTTAAATTTTGATGAATCTAATAATTTAAGCCTCTCTAAATCCGTCCCAAAAGGCTAAATTATCAAGTGAAATTTTGAATGAAACAATAAAGTTTATTTCATTTACAAGGAGTGTTAGAAACAATGTGAGAGATAAATGAGTTCGAATACAATTTTATATCAATTATACTTATAATTTTAATACTATGAAGTGATTGAATAAATTATATAAAAAAATTTAATTGTGAGGAGATAAGATTCGAAGCATGCACTCCAAATCAATTACCTTGTTAGTCTACCACTTAACCATTAAATAAATTTGTAAACTTTCTCTTACCCACTATTTATTATACATTTAAGGAGGGGCCATATTAAAATTTTAAAACATTTCACAAGTGAAATATTATAACCAAGGAGGGGTCATGGCTCCCCCATCAAATATATTGGTTCCGCCCCCTGTAGTTGGCCCGATTTGGAAGATGAGTAGATTTTAAATTAGTCGATTGCATTACAAGTTAGAATTATCATGGGTATATATGGAAATGGGGAGAAGAAAGGCAGGTGCATTGAGTTATATTTTCTTGGGGGTCGGGATATGCTATGGAGGCCAACCATTGTTGTTATCCTGCTAACTCCATTTGTAAGGCACAGTGGTTTGACAAGATTGTGGAATCGATGGTATAGAAATTAGAATTATAGGATATTCAAAAAAGAGTTGCCGTGGATTATAAAATCCCCAATCGACTTAATCATAAAAAGTATTATATTGGCATTGATGATATTCATAAGCTTATAGGAAAACTAAGAGAAAATTGAGGTTAAATTACGTTTCATGAATGGTATAAATGTTCAGAATGCTGTTTCTTTTTATTGGACAAGTGAAGAGATGATAACTCATGATCACTTATATGCAATCACCCAGGACAGATGACGAAACTTAGCTCAAAATTGGGACATCTGCTGATAGGTCAATGTAGCTTTTATAGTTCATTTTTTATTCTATTTTCCTTGTATGCTTTGTTTCTTCTCTCAATAACTCCTGTATGGATTTATGCGGGAATGAATACTTCAAAAAGAATATATGAAATATTAGAAAGCATAGTTTTGAAAGCAAATTGAGAAAAAAGAAGATACATGCTTGAAATGTCGTCAGTTTCTTGTGGATATCTTGCAACCATCAATGCAAGTTTACGACAATTTCAAGGAGCAAATGTGATGGAAGAACATTTTTATAAGCCTCAAGATGTAATTGAATTAATTGTTTGTAGTGTTCAGAGTTGAATTCCACTTATAGATTAGGTGGCGATTCTAAATCTTAAAAGTAGAGCTTAACATGGTTGTAATTGTTAGTGAATAAGATTTGTTTTCTTGTTGGAAGAAGTTTACACTGGCTCACTGTATGAAAAACTGGAAGTTTCCAATCATAGCTAATATGCAATTGAATATTCCACAGTAGTATTTACATAATTAAAAAATGTAATATTGCCAGTACTAGATGAATTGTAAAGCAACAAGTAATTTTTTGTGTAATGCATGTGAGACAATGACATGTCAAAGTTATTCACAAGCAAGACAATTAATGGCATGGTCAGAGGACCCTTGTTTTGTTTAACTAATTCAGTCATTAATTTGCATTAATGCCAAGTCATTTGACGGGTTCTTGTTTCCCAGTGGTAGGCCTCTAATTAGCATTAAAGCGGATTCTAGTGATGCGGGGAAATTCCCCATTGGCCTTTATAAGTATATGAAAGTTTGAGTCGTTCTATCCCATAACCATTTCTTATAAAGTTCTAATGTAAGTGGCTCAAAGGGCAATGGTTGCAGGAGCAATTGATTATTAGGCTCCACTTAATAGATATCATTTTGTTATTTAGTTGGATAGCTTTTCAAATGATATCTTGTCAATATGCAACTTTCACTATTTGATGTAATCCTCTTAATCATCGATGGCCCGTCTCGATTCCTGTTTTCCTTGTCAGCATGGGATGAAATTGAAAAGTACTGAATATAGGGATGCTGAGCTTCATACAGAAGATTCCTAGAGGGCCAAGCATGTTAGTACATACATATTCTGAGGGAGGGGTTGGAATTAAGATGATCTATATTGATTTTGGATCGAAAGTCATAAATATCTGACTTGCTAGTTGATTTTTTTACAATTGAATTCCCCATGAGACTGTCTACATGTTTGGTGGATAAGAGAAGCAGTTAAATTAAGGTTTCTGTAGTGTAGTCTTCTGTGAATAAGAGGTGATTTTAAAACTACCGAGGTTTTTTTTCCGATCTTCCTTTATGTTTAGAAATGAGAAATTTACATCCACATCTATTTGCATGTGTCTCTAACTTATGCGATTATCCTTGCAGATTTTCAACGATTTGAAAGCACAAATTTTGGCTTCCCAGGTTAGCTATGATTTACTCTCCCCTTAATCAGTTGTTGTAATTGTTTGTCCCTCAATAAGGAGATATGCTGCTGTTGATATTACCTATTTTCTCTGTTTGTTATTTTATATACAAAGTTATTTAGATGTTGAGTTAAATCTGTTATTTAGAACAGATCCTAATGTTTATTTCTATAACAGCTAAAGACATTTTGTTGACAGTTGGCTATTAGTTGGATGAGTCCAATTATTCATCTATAATATGTGTATTAGAATATTTACTCCTTTAGATATACACATGCACTGCTCCTGCATGCGCATATTAAGTGTTCATGCATGCATATAAATGCACATCCTTTTGCTTTACTTGAATTTTAATATGCGATAGATGATAGATGGCCTATGCTCGTGTCTGTATTCATTCCCTTTTCTTGAATGAGTTTTACTTGTATGCTCCTGTGATTTTTTGGGGTTACATGTGGTGCATTATATATTTCAGTATTTAAAAGATTTCCTCATAAAGTTGCTAAATATAGAATTTAATGGTGTCTTTTTTTTTTTTTTTTAATAAATCGAACTTAATCTAAGATGCTTCATGTTTGATTGGAATTCAGTTGTTATTTATTGTAAATAAAATGCATAATTTCTTTGTAAATATATAGGAATATGCGTATGAAAAATGATTTATGTATATAAAGTAATTAAAAATACAAAATCGATTAAATTCCGCCTAAATCCTTTACTCGCTATCAGTGACTCGGCCAACCGAGTATCGACTACTGATTTTTTTTAGATCAATGGGGGAAAACACGCAACAGTGCCCGCCTCACGTTGACTACCGACTTTTGCAACCTTGATTATACCCTCTTGTCTTCCAAAGGTTTATGTATATGCCCCTTTCTTTCCTTTCTCCCTCCTTTTCTCTCCTCACTCATCTTTAATCTGCCCCATAACGTTATTACTCCACCTCCAGACTACATTAGCATCATCACCTCTTCATTTCTATTTTCCTGAGTTGTTCTCAGTGTGCCACACTCTGATCGCTTACTTCCATTAAATTTGATGGATCTTTCTCCAGGAAATAATGACACAATTCACTGCGACTTCATGTTGAGTGGCAAAGGAAGTGATCAATAAGCATATGAACAATGGTAGAGAAATGCACATGCATTTTGATGTTTTCAGAGTCAAACTTTTGGCATTGTATCTGCCTCTTGGAGGTACTGCTTGTATATGAAAAGGCCCAAGTCGGTGAGCTGTCCTTAGCTAATCTGATAGTTTACAGTCATAATAGAATAAAAAAAGGAAATTGTGTGGACACATTAATTACTTGAGTAATGAGTCGCGGTCTCTAGTTTTGCCAATTCTCCTGTTTTTTGAAGTACTTAAATATTGAAAATTGAGCATGTATAATTAGGGGATGAAGGTCTTAACTTTTTGAAGAAGGGCCGTGCAATTATGAGGGTTTTAAATTGATTTGATATTTGTTTGTTTTTTTGAGGTGATATCCCATCTGCAAAATTCATTTTAAAATATGAATCATTCAAAGGCTTTGGTATTCCTACCATTCACATATTAAAATATAGAGTTACGGTACAAAAGTGAAAGATTATTGTGGATTTATATAGAATCCCTTTTTCACGTATGGAAGTTTTATGAGAATTTTGAATTACATTTTTTGTTTAATGATACTTTTGAAGTACATAAGTCAAACATTTGAATTGCATCTTCACTCATCACATCATAACAATAGCAGCTAGGATACTACTGAGAAACTACTCCATTATGTCCCCCAATATGAATTTACTACTCTAGTTCAACAAGATATTCACATATAGGTTAGTTTACATTTTTAAGATGATCCTAGAGGTAAGATTCGACTTAAATTGGAAAAATACAAACTAAACAAAAATTTGTATCCCTCAAATTTGGCCATTCCAACCCTTTATAATAAGCTATGTTACTGATGATCGTCATTGCTTTCCTTCTTGGTATAATTTCCTTCTGAAACGTCGTCATAATTCCCTGCAAATCTCCCCTGCAATCCTTTCTTATCCTAGCCTAATCGTCCTTGCACCTCTATTTTTTCCCATTTCCTCTCATTATGCACAGGTTGTTTCTTGATGTGTGTAGTTAATGTATTCCATCAAATCTTGGAAGATTGATGTGAGGACTAATCAACACATGTATGCTTGGCATTGTCGTGAAAATGTATGATGACCCGAGCCAGAAGTGTTGGGATGCATGCACTTGCCATGACCTTTTTCACATGTGTGTATCTCACATTCTTCAGTTTTTGATACTGCTGCTGTTAAGATATGCATTTTGTCTTAATAGACTAGGCGGATGGATGGACACCAACTGTCAAGGTCTTCCTCTTCTCACTTAGAGTACTACCTAAACGAGATGCATAACCATATGCCATATCTTCTTCCTTAGCTAAGTTAGAGAACAATCTCTAGGTTATCATTGACAATCTCTTTGTCATGTTACTAAGCATTGTGATCTGCTGGAAAGAGCAGCAGTATCCGTTTGAGTGGCCTCCTGGATGAATTATCACCTTGATCAAACTTAACAAAAGGAGTAGTTTCCATAATTATATTAGATGGTTGGACAATTTACAAAGTAGTAACATTGATCTTATAAAGACAACTATAGATTATCTTTGGATCAGGAATGGACTCTAATGTTAAGAAATGAAATCTAACGGCTTGATATCGAGGGTTAAGATCATCCAGGTATTTGTTTATCTACCTCTTGGATCTTTAAGTAATTACTTGTAACAAGTCGGTTCGAAGATGGCTATTCCTTCGAAAAGAGACTCCATAATATTGCAGTTGTCAACTGAGGGTATGTCATTTCAGTTGGAGACAAGATCCTTCAATAGATGCCAGCAAATCTAATATCGCTGAACATATTGGAGTAGTTATCACCTACACTATCCATGTGTCATTGGTGTAGAGCAGTTAGGCGGCAAGCTTCTGCTCTAGGTTATTCATGAGCGAAGTCATAAGGTACTTGACTACTTGTCTTGCTCCCTGTTCTTGAAGCCTTCTTCAGTTGGCTTCATAATGTTGCTTGTTAGAATATAACGCTTCTTTTAGCCTCCCACCAAAATCTGAAAATCATGTGACCGAAGAGTATAACTGTGTCCAACATTTAGGTTGATGTGGTAAAAGAGGAGGCCCATGGCTTGGTCATAGTGGTGACAATCCCAGAAGTAGTTTACATGACACGTCGGCATCACGCCAATAGAATCAATGTAGTGGAGTAGCAGTAGATGAAAAGTGGGTATAAGATGTAGATGGCTTCTAGGCAATGGTTTGTGCCTCTATTGGCTTAGAAAGTCATACTCAATATATGAAGGCCACAAAATCATAGAGACGAGGATATAGGTATTGAATGAAAAATGTCCAATGATTAGTTGCAGCAACAACCACAGATTAGGGAAGCAATGTAGGTGCTGTAGTTCTTGAAGATTGATAGTGTTCAGAAGTTTAGTTTTTACAATTTTGTGGTTAAAACGTGCAACCTAACGAAACCTTTTCAAATAGCGTACAAACGCATGAAAGGAATCAGATGCCCCCTTCCGTGATCCCAGTATACCCGAACCAAGCATTGATAAAGAATATGTTAGTTTCTTTCCATTCCGTTGGTTTATCACGTTCCGGTGGGATTTCTCACAATTTAATGATATGGACATGAATGCTTCATGCAGGGGGTGGTTTAAAGCTATTAAAATATGGGCACAACCTGCTGTAATTGTTGTGGTCACATTTCCTTGTGTTGACATACATCCTTGGATCTGCTAACTCATTTCTTAATACATCTGGTAGCATTCCTCGCAGTTAATAAATATAGTTGTGACAATACCCAAACAACTTATTTATTACCCATCGCATGCACATGCATGTATCTGCGTTCAAAGAAAAGCATGTGCATGTTAACATAAATGTCCACATAGTTTTCTGTCATGTTTGCATCAGTGGAGCATTTGCGTTTTTGGCTGTCCTGTTCCTTCAGATCCAATACTATTGTTTTTGTGTGTGGTGGTGGTGGGGGGGGGGGGGGGGGGTTATTTCCTTTACATTTATGTAAGCTGCAGTTGGTTGTGCTCCTTTATATCTAACTTGGTTTGTTAAACACAGCCCCCTGATCAACATGAGCGCCTGTCGCTATGTTTTAGCAAGCTGATGGCAGATGTAACCAGAAGTTTGGATTCAAAGAACAGGGATAAGTTCACCCAAAATCTGACAATGTTCAGACATGATTTCCGGGTGAAATAGTTCTCTGTCAGATGAGGAAACTAACAAGTAGCTTCCAAGTAGCAGTTTCTGGGTACTTGATTATGCGGTGTGTTCTCTTATTCTTTTCATCCTGCTCGATCACTGCATTCGGTTCGACTGAGGAAACCAACATTGACAGGACAGTGGTTGGCGGAACTAATGGCAAGCATTCATGTGGAGTGCAGTTGTGCTTGTGTATTCTACTGTATCTATATGCTCTCCTTGTGTTGAGAATGAAGGTTGTGGGGGTGATGGTGTTTGTACAGCATACATTGATTTTACAGATATGCTGTAGTTGGGGGTATAGCAGAGATTAGATTAAATGTTAACCCCTTGTTGTCTTAATTCTTTTACTGATGCAACAAATTATGTAAATGTCAGCATATAAAGTCTTAGTTGCTTTATGATACTTTCTTCATGTAAGAAATGACCTTTTACCTGGATGGGATGAGCAGACGATTTGTCTGTTGTATTTCAAACGATGTCAATAATATACATGTGCATGGTTTCAATAACAGTTCCTGAAATTTTTTGCATCTTGAGGCAGGTAGAATATTTTTTTTGCAGCTATGTGTTGCCAACATTTACAATGGGAGGTTGAGTTAGAGCCCTACAGATATCCAAATCTCTTTTATTTCGTGATCTACTATTCATTGCAAGTGTCCACATATCTCTTGGAAGGTGGCGCACGGAGCTTGATAAATTACGAAATGTTTTGTTATATGGGTTAATTCTTGTACGGGAGTAGTATATAAACTCCCTAGGGTTACGGCTCTCTATAATCTTGGGTATTCTTCTTTCTCCACAGTGAAAATCAATCGTCGCCACTTAAGGGTGTAGCTCAGTTACAGGTGAATATTGTAAATCCATGTGTCTTCATTCTTGCGTGATTGATCGTGTTTGTGTGCTTCCTTGATTCGCAACGTAAATAAATGATTTGCTTTAAGTTTGTGGTGCCCAAAGTCTGTATGTACTGTGTAATTTCTGTAAACTTGATATTTTGAGGAGTTATATTTTTTCCAGAATAGAACATGATTAGACATATCTTGATTGATTTTAATTCTGGAAATAATTAAGTTTGCTATTTATTAAAATTAATTTTTTCAAAATCACACAGTCTGCATTGTTTAATTCATAGAAAATTCACTTTGCATCTAAAAAGTCTAAAAAAGTTATAATAGGTTAATTTCATTATTTTTAACTTCCTGATAATTTTTTTATAATTTTTGCATTTCATTTGCAGGAATATTTGCAGAAAAATTCTATAAAAGTGTTGGTTTTTCATGCATGCATTTTACATCATAAAAATATATAAAAATGTTTTCTAGATTTGTTGTTGCATAAATAATTAAGGAAAATTAGCGTTTTGCATTTTTGAGTCCAATTATGGATTATTTTGGATTTTTGGTTGTAGGTTCATTTAACCTAAAATTGGCATTCTGCATTTGCATATCATTAATATTTGCATGAAAAATGTTAAAAAATCTCCTCAAAATCCTATCATCTAAATAATATGAATGTCATTTTAAGGAGACAGTGGCCTCTTTGAGTTCGACCTTAAGCTTGCACAAGTAAAATAAATTTGATTGCTTTGCATTTAATTGAACATTAATTACGATCGACGATGGTGCCTCTCTTTTTAGGTGAGATCAAAGATGGGATTGGCCACCTTGCTGTCGCTGCACTTTGCGGCCGCTGAGCTTTGGCAAGCCGGTCATTGAGAGAGAATCGAGGAGCTCCAAGCCTCCTTCCCAGGCACTCTTCTAGGTGATCACAGTTGCCCTTCTCTTCTTTTTCTTCTTCTCCTTCTTCGGCTTCCACTTCTGCTTCTTTCCTTGTCGCTATGTTCCTCTCCTGTTCCCTTGGGGCAGGGGACGTTTGAACTGATGGGAGGTCATGTATCATGTATGGCAGTTGCTTGAAGCTTTTACACTAATGTGGTGTTGATGAATATATTGGCTATTCCTCACTACCTGCTCATGTAAGTTTCTAAGGAAGGTTGGCGCCATTCGTGTGAAGTATCTCATTTTTTGTTCAACCAAACAGATGGTAGAAAAGTCTTCATACAAGCAGGCACAAAGCCATATCTATGAGTTGGGAAGGAAAAACGTATAAAGCTGTGGGAACTTGAACTTCTACAACTGTATTTGTCAATTTGTACATATAAGGTTAAAGAGTAAATAGACCGTTCACCAAAACCATTGATTGAGCACATCAGTCTTAGCATACAAATTATATTTAAAATTAAATCAGAATAACGTAAATCTTCCTTGATATTGCAAATTTACAATCTAAAAAAATATTGTAGGAACAATGCAAACAAGTATATTCTAAAAACATTGCAAATAATCTACCAAATGTTCAAAATTAAACTGCAATCATGTCCACTATTGTAGCCCATCTATTTTGATTCTTCCATGTTGCTCCACTGCTGCCATAGGATCAGGAACGCTCTCCCTGTTGTCAACTGAATCTTTATGCCTCAAAATCTCCTTATTGTTTGTCCCCTTCTCTCCCAATTCGGCTTTGTAGGATGTGAAATTACTATAAGAGGAGAATTGTAGTATTTGTAATATTTTATGTACTTTTTTGCAAATTAATTTTGACAACTGATTAATTATTAACCAAGTCATAATATCATATTTGGCAAAAGATGTATCAAAATGAATACGGTGGTTTAAAGAGCGAACCAACTTAGTAAAAATCTCAACCCGGATATTTACTCACCATGATTTTTAAAAACCCCTACAAAGGCATGTTGCAACAACCACACTCACACTTAGTGTAATCTAACTTACAATTAATCTATCAGCATACTGTGATAAAACAAATCAAGTTATTTTTGACATATAAAAAATCTTTTTTTATTGTTTTGTTGCTGGTTCCATTTCTATATGTTTTGTCGGTTCAGGTAATTTGGTCAATTTATTATTATTTCTATTTTGATCCTATATAACTAATTATATCTGAATATGATATTTTTATACCATGCCTTCTATCAACTTTTGCATTACACCTCACGGGCTTCTTTATATTTACCCCACGACCATTGCAAAGTTACTACTCTTACCATGATCCCTACGGTTAACTTACATTAATGTGACCGTTAAAGCAGGCAAAATCCGTAATAAAACTGACATTTATTATTCCCCAACTAGGATTGGGCATTGGGCTGGGCCGGCCGATTCAGCCCAAAATCCGACATGCATAACCCGATCCAAACCCAAATCCGAAATTTAGCGGGTGGGTCGAGGGCCTCAAAATGAGCTCGTATTGATTATCGGGTCCGGTTCAAGCCTGAGAAGGCCCCAACCCGCAAGCCTGATAACTCGACCTATACAGTATAATTATATCCAGTGTATTCATTTTCATTCCAAATACCATGTTCAAACTTTTGTATCCTTATGTTGAGTGTAGAATAAGTACTTAGACCCATTAATAATCATATCCATCATCATGGATTGGGGACATTGTTACGTTAATATGCAAGATTATTACATTAATATGCAAGAATGGAATCTGTGTCCTCAAGTGTTAGAGCATGTACAACTGCAAGGAATCAATATTTATTGGGTCATAGTGCTCGCATCTACAATAGAATATGTAATGGTGAATTGATGATGGTTTAAGTCGTCATATTTTTACCACATTTCTGATTCCAATATACAATTATTATCAGAATCATTAATTAATTAATGTAATTAATTAATGCCTAGGGGATGTCTCTATCCCCCTGGGCTCTCCTCGAGCTTCATCTTTAGGCTTCGTTTGGTTGCAGGGTTGGGTTGGGGTACACCGGTGTACCCCTCCTTCCAACCCTCCCTACCCTCCTCACAGTTTACTATTCACAGGATTACCCCAACCCAACCCAACCCAGCAACCAAACAGATCCTTAAGGGGGTTGCAGCCCGGTGTTCGGCACCCATCCCTCTTGACCCCCTATGTCGCAACTTCACCTCCCTTACGCTGTCCCAAGTCTCCTCCTAAATTGAGGTCCCGTCAGGTAGAGATCGAAAGGGACTATAATATAATCTAGTAGCCTAAAGACAAGCCTAGCCTATCATACGGCTTTCTAACTCCACTTCTTTTTCTGGTCGTTCCGTCATTATATATAACGCGCAGATCGAGTACGTCCTCGAGACCTACGGGGCTTTTTTTGTCTCAGAGGGATGGATTTTTTGAGAAGGGTGTCAGCTTGGAAGAAGAAAATGAAATATGAACAAACCCTGGGCTGTTGGGACATCCGTAGAGGGTGTGCGAAAGATATCCCATGAGGAGAGACTTTCTGGGATACGCCGACCTCAAAGTTTACGGAAAGAAGAACTATACGAGAGTGAGGGGTCCGATTCAACCCCCAAATATATAGTCGCCTCCACCCCCAAAAAAATCTTGTGGTGTTATTGAAAGTAGGGGGGGTCTGCGCGAGTGTTGCCATGTGTCTTCATGCATGAGAACGAGGTAACATGTGTCCTAGAGCCTCCCTTATATGTTGACACATGTCACCCATGCAATGGGGTTGGAGCCCTATATATACCCATGACCCCCCATTCCACTCACTTCATCTCACACCCCTCTCACCACCTTAGAGCTACAATGCCGTCGAGGTTGCTGGAGGAGCACAATAGGAGTCACGGCGAAGCTCTGTCGGTGACCGAGAGCACAGTAGAAGCCGTAACGAAGTTCTGTCCGCATCAAGCCGTAGTACTCGATCTAAGACGGTTATAGGAGGGTATTCACTAAAGAAGGCGGTTCCGACTCAAGTTAGATATCGATCAGGTGAGGGATTCTCAAACACTATTTTAAAGAAGTAATCTTTAGCTTTTTATGCATGGTTTTGAATAACAAGTATGCAATTGTGTTTTCTAAAGCGTTTACATATTAAATACAAGTACTATATAGTTAATATGAAATCATGTCTTTAGAATGCATTTCAAACATCGTTTCAAGTGTTTTATCTTGATAGCATGTTTTCAAGCATATTTTGTTCTTTGTGGAACACAAAGCATAAGTTGTGCTACTTCTTTGTATTGTGAACTTTAAATACAATGATGTTATGTTTGATGAGATTGCCACATGTGTACTTTGAGGAAGAAGAAGAAGAATGATCTCTGTCGCGACACGTCCTGGTTAGCGGGACGGGTCATGACAACTTATGCTCTCCGAAGTCGTGGAAAGAATAATGATCTATGAGAAGAAAGAAAGTCTCCCGTGCACGAAGAGAAGTGAGAATTTCGGGACACAGAAGAAGACCACTTAGATCGAAATAGAAATGTTTGGACATAGAGTAGAATCGAACATTGAAGAGCTCATGTATGTTGCCTCACACCCATGGTATGCTGATGTTGTGAATTATCTTGTCTCCAAGAAAGTTCCAGAAGAATGACCCAAGCTTAAGGTAGACAGATTCCTATCAGAGACTCATTTGTACCGGTGAGAGGATTTGTACCTAATTTGTGAGGGTGCAGATTGTATCTGAAGGAGGTGCATTCCTCAGGAGGAATACACTAGTGTGCATGAGCATTCTTACATATTAGAGACTGGTGGGCATCATTCGGGGAAGCGCATGGCAGCAAAGGTACTTCAATGCAACCTATGGTCGCCAACTCTGTTTAAGGATGCTACAGATTGACTTTGAGGTTGTAATGATTGTTAGAGAATGGGAGGAATCGTTGGTTTCAAATATACCATGCCCTTGAGATATATTTAGATTTCTGATGTTTTTGATGCTTAGGGCATAGACTTCATGGGTTCATTCCTTGTTAGTCAGAGATTTCATTACACCTGCTTGTCGTGGATTATGTTAGTCGTTGGGTGGAGGTGATCCCCACCCGAGCCACTGATAGCCGTACAGTTCCTTCCTTCCTCAAGGACAACATTATTGCGTGGTTCAAGGAGACATTTCATCAATCTAGAGGCTAAGAAGCTTGTGAAGGAGTACGCCATTGAGCATAGAGCTGTGTCTCCTTACCACTCATAGACTAACTGCTTGGCTGAGATTTCGAATAGGGAGATCAAGTTGATACTTCAAAAACTTGTACGTCCAGATAGGAAGAACTAGCTCTAGACGCTTGACTCAGTTGTATGGGCTTATCGGATGACATACAAGTATCCATTGTGCATGTCTCCCTATAGATAAGTTTATGGAAAGCCTTGCCACTTGTAAATTGAGTTAATTTACAAATCTTTACGGCCACTCTGTGTATGCAACTTGGATTATGAAAGAGTCATCCATAGTAGGCTCACTTAAAAGCAGAGTATTTACAGTTGAAAGAGTTACGCGCAAAATTAACCATAAATAGCTATGATACCACAAGTTCTCACGACTCGTCCCGCTAACTAGAATGTGCCGCGACAGAGATCATTCTGCTTCTTTTTCCTCAAAGTACACATGTGGCAATCTCATCAAACATATCATCGTTGTATTTAAAGTTCACATTACAAAACAAGTTTCAATAAAATCGTTGCATTAAGACGAATCTTTTGACTATGTTAACCGTAAAGTGTGAATGATCAATGAGATTTTGTATAGATTTGGAAGACTAAACAGAGTGACTGTCCGTAATAACTATCCTCCAGCAATTTGTCACGACCCGTCCCGCTGACCAGAACGTGCAGCGACAAAGATCTTTCTTCTTTTTTCTCCTCAAAGTACACATGTGGAAAAACTCATCAAAAACATCATCATCTTTCAATTTAAAGTTCACATTACAAAGAAGTATTTACACAAGTTCTACTACAACTCCTTACAAAACAAAAGACAGTACAAAAAAACAACGAAAACTATCTCCTTCTAGTGTATAAGCAGTCCTTTCTCCTTCTTGTCGTGATTCTGTTGATCTATACATAATTATAAAATAAAAGAATGAGTCTAAACCTATTTATGAGCTTAGACCCAGTGAAAGGATCTCAAGCTTTTTACATATAGCTAAAAGTTAAAATATGAGCATCATACCAAAAATTTATGCTGAATGCTTTGAAATAACTTGCAACATACTTTACGACAATAATCATATAAAAACAACATGCTAGTTTTGCAATTGAATACTGAAATCACTTTAATAAAAGTAAACTGAAATATGATTATCACTATCAAGCTGTTTGCATTAATCACCGCTGTTGCTAAGTTATTGACTCATGAAAACTGAAACAAAGCTAAGTCATACAAGCAGACGGTCCCAAAGACCAAAAATACCCTGCATACAGCCCAAAGCCTATATGTATACAGAATGCGGACCCAAAGTCCTCTTGATACCATATCTAATGGTTTTCCATATCTAATGGCGGTTTTAGGGTCATATCTAATGACATCACCATATCTAATGGCAAGTTCATGACTTGTATAAAATAGCTATTGTGGTGCTTATTTTCTGATTCTTTTCTTGTCACTAATAATCCGTAGTCTTGCTATTTCATGCTCATAACAACTAATTCTCGAACATAAAACTATCTGTCATAGCATGCATATTCTTGTAACTGGAAACTATTAAGGACTTGAAAACCGATACATATTGCATAATGACTGTTCAAACATGTTTCTTTCAAATCTAAGTAGTGAGACGTATGTTTCGTGTTCCATAAAGAACTATATGCTTTGAAAACGTGTTCTCATGATAAAACGCTTGAAAACGACATTTGGAAAACTTTCTAAAGACATGATTTCATATCTACTATCAGGTAATTGTAATTCGTTCGTAAAAACTTTAGAACATACTATTTCATACTTGCTATCAAAATCATGCATAAAAGCTAAAGATTATTGCTTTAAAATAGCGCTTGAGAATCCCTCACCTGATTGATAACTAACTCGAGTCGATCGCCTTCTTTAGTGAATCCCCCCTATAGCCGTCTTAGATTTGAGTACTACGGCTTGATGCGGACAGAACTTCGTTACGTCTTCTAATGTGATCTTGGTCATCGACAGAGCTTCGCCGTAACTCCTATCGTGCTCCTCCAGCAACCTCGACGGCCTTGTGGCTCTAAGGTGGTGAGAGGGGTGTGGGATGAAGTGAGTAGAATGGGAGCTCATGGGTATATATAGGGCTCCAACCCCATTGCATGGGTGACATGTGTCAAAATATAAGGGAGGTTTTAAGACACATGTTACTTCTCTAACATGCATGAAGACACATGGCAACACTTGCCATTCATGCATCATGGCACATGGCTCATGTATGAGAGAACTTGTTGCCCAAGTAAGAGGCTATAGTAGGACACATGTTAGTCTTAGAATGATGACACATGATACTCTTGTGTAATGACACTTGTCCTTAATGTATAACGACACGTGTCCTGTGATTTACCCTCCATGTGTCCTACTTTTGCTAATGACACTTAATTATCATTAATGATAGGTAATTAGTACTAATCACGCTTAATTAGTCTTAATGATGTGATTACGGTCTAATGAGTATAAATCTATAACATTGTGGGCCCTATACTAGTAGTGGCTTCTACTACTTATAAGCTACTACCATACTTCCAGATTACTAGACGTGGTACTATGTTGGATGTGCTACAAAATCCAGAGAACCTTTTAAAGTCATAATTATTCAAGATGGTCTCTGATTTACACAAAACAAGTTTCAATGAAATCGTTGCATCAAGGCGAATCTATTGACTGTGTCAAACGTAAAGTTTGAATACTATCACTTCAATATTTCCTTGAAATAACACTTGATATCATTCAAAAATGTAGTGTAGTCATATTCTACAAAACTCAGAATTAGTCAAAACGCGTATTACAAATTCTCCCTTGAAATAAATTTCATCCTCGAAATTTAAGTACCTTTGCTAGCTCGAAAATAAGTGGGGATATTGAGATCTCATTTCTTCCTCTCGTTCCCATGTGGCTTCTTCTATTACGTGACTCCTCCATAAAACTTTAACTAAAGGTAAAATAAAAAAACTTTTAGAATTTTAACTTACGACAAATATGACGCATCCATGAATGCCAATGAAGCATTGAGTGACATGGTTTTACCATGCCATGTAATCTTCAGTAACCTAGCTCCTCCCGGTACCATAAGGATTGTGGCCATGATGTACTTCCTACTATTATTCCACATTCCCATAAAATTGGCATGGAACTGTATCCAATCCACGTTGATCTTCCCTAGAAGATCTATCAAATGAAGACGTGTGCATGTGTTGCACAGTTCAGGGATCCCTTGCACCACCCCAAACTGTCGTAAGACATGATCTGCAGTATATAAATCAGTTATACAGAAATGAATTAGCAGCACTCTAACCACATGCAATTAATGTCCATCGAAGCAATACAACGGAAGCAGCTGAAAGACAACTGCAATGTACAACTCCGCCTCACCTACGCCAAACCCGGAGCATCCATGTTATGCCTCAAATAAAATATTATTTTTTTCCTGAAGCAGGAATGAGGTGGATTTTTCACCTATGAAGTTGTCTGAAGATCGAAGGCAACACTATATGGACGAACCACATGTATGAGCTTTGTAACGACATCGAAATGTGCCTGCAAATGACATCCCAGTAGACTTCCCTTCCACATGGACCTCCGGTGTACAATGGGAGTTATGTGGGAAAACTGCACCCATGCTCACAACTGTAGAAGAACAATGGTCCACATATCTCAATTGTGTTTGCCTTGGAGGCAACGCACAATTTTCTGTAAAGGAATGTCATATTATTTACACACTTCTAAATCGCGTAGTGGTAAATAGATAAATGAAACCTTGTTTCATGGCTTGTTGAGAAATATGATCCCTTTCAGAAGTTGCAGAATGTAAGTATGAGTGTGGCTCATTCTTGTTTCATGATCATCATTCTATGGTAGCACTAAGAAATGCTTAACCATCCACGTCATGCAAATGCGTGCACCATCAATGCTGGACCTCTCAGGCCTTACACCCAGTAACCTCTCTTAAAGTCATGGCCAGCTGAGAGACGATGTATATCCTATCACATCATGCCATCAATCTTCAAGCGAAAAATGTATGCTACATGGTATAGTCAGATGATCATATCTCCATGGTGCATGTCAAAATCTGTAGCATCTGAATGTCATCTCGTCACCACCGTCGTGATCAAATGCCAGTAAAATAAGATGAACTCAAGCTGCATCAATGATGAGACACATTTTCACCACTTTAATGGCTGTGTATTCTGTCATAGTACATGCGATGAAAATGATCCATGCAAAGACCACTCCTTCGAATACATGGCAATTAATTTTACTTGGTAGGTGTACCAAGGTCGAACACAGGGACACAAGCCTCCTCCTCTATTCATAAAAAAATATTGGTTAAATAATAAGTGATTAAGTTCTAAGTCTAGGTCTTCATATGCATGCATGCAAACGGTGCATAAAATACAAGTACAACGCTATGCATGGAAGAGATGTAATTGTTATTTGATTTTATGCAATTTAAAACGAGATGCAATGTGCATGTTATGCACAGATAACAATGTACCTGATGAATCTCCATTTCATCACCTTTATTCTTTCATTTTGGCCTTTAAAGCCTATATGAATGCATGTATATATTATTAATTTGTCAAAATAAATGCGCATTAAATTGTACAAAATACTATATGAAATATTGTACATTTATTGTATTTATCGCCAAAATAAAAGAATAAAGGGAAGAAAAGAAAAAGAGCGAAGTGTCAAGGATACTGAAGTGACCCTAGCCCCTGAGACTTAGTCACCATGATGACTTAGTCGACAAGGAATAAAGTAGGGGGAGATAGGGAAGCTAAGTGTACAGAAAATACAGAGCAATCACTCTATTAAAATAGGTCAATAATTGCTTTTTGTGACCTATTTTACTCTTGGAATTTTTACCCGGCAGACCCTATAAACTTTGTCAATTACCTCAACGACCTTTGAAATAACCTAATTCCCCCCTCAACCCTGTAAACTTGTCAACTCTTACCCCATAAACCTTTTGGGTAATCTGTTTGAAGCCCGTGGGGGTTTTTAGGGTAATTTACAGGGTCGATGGGGTAATTGCATTCTTCAAAAGGTCGTAGAGGTAATTTAAAAAGTTTACAGGGTCTGTGGGGTTAATTCCCTTTATTCTTTATTATTTACACCTTAAATAATGAAACTTTGTACATGAAAGTTGTATATAATAATATATATAAATGCAAAATTTATTTCACACAAAAATAATATACAGTGTGCATTTTATACACAAAATAAAATTCCAAAAGCCAAACTTCACATACCCATATCTCTCAAATAAAAAGTCAAAATATATCAAAATCACCTCTAATTGTATATAACTTTTAATAAGACATTTAAAAAAGGTTTTTTCATATTTGTTGGAGTTAAGAAGTGAAAGTTAGGTTTTGGATCCTACTGTATAGTTTACCTGATTAAAATAATCATTTTAGTTATTATTCATTATTTTTGTAATTTTATCTTTTATAACTTTGTAAATATTATTTATAATATATGTAAATATTAAAATAGAAATAAAATAATAAAGAAAGCATCAAAATAAAATAGGTATATTTAATTCATAGATGGAATACCTATGTCTACACCTATATAAATAATACACCTATTTCTTTAAGTGTGTATATTACATCGGAAAAAATAATAAAAATATATTTAAGTATAAAAAATAAGTATAAATTTATAAAATAATAAACTAAAATAATAAAATCAAAATATAAAATAAAAATAAAATACCTAAAACATAAGTAAATATACCTATAAAGTACCCTAAGAAAACAACTTATAAATGAACACCTCTAAAAAATAAATAAAAATATGCATAAAATACTAAAAAAATTAGAAACATTTTTATTTTATAATCTAAAAATAATAAAATCGAGTTCTATTTATTATCACATTTCCAAGGCATTTTTGCCTTGGAATTTACATGGACCAACCAGGCGCGTTTCTTTGTTGACCTTGGTCAACAGTCTGGCCTATCTTCTGACTCTTGTCAGAAGGTCACAAGGGCGTCACTTCTCCCATTTCTCCACAACCCAACATTCACTCATTACTCTCAAAACCACCACCATCTCGTAGCCACTTCGTCCCTCATCCACGTCCATCCTCGAATCTCCACCTACTCCCGATCGATCGCATGCCATCGTCCCTCGAAACTTTATCAAAATCTAACTACAAATATTCCCCCCTCACGTGTTTTGACTTTTTGATCCCTTTTATTCTGGCTTTAGCCCCACAGATCACCTCTGTGAACTTCCCCATGATGACAGTGTGGAGAAGGTCGTGATTTGCAGCGAGGAGAGCCAACGGAAGAGGTGTATCCACCCACCGCCAAAGCACCGCCGACAGGTCTTGCTCCTGGCTGCCTCAAGCCCGTTGAGCCCATGTTTCTCGCATTCTTAGGTAGTTTCTTAGCTCGCCTTTCATTTTGCATCTTTAATTTCTAGTTTAATCGAGCGATTAATGCTCAAATTAAAAATCCCCAAATTCCTGAAGCTCGATCTCCAAGTCTAATTCACCGTGATCCAACCGTCAATTTGCTCCACTTTCCACGCCATTCCAATCCCCTCTGCACTCTCCATCGATTCCCCATGCTATCCAACCTAGATCCATCGTGGATCTGGGAAGCGAGCTCCCTCCGTCGCTACCTCTCACCAGAGCTCCCCCTCTATTTCGCTCCACCTATCATTTTGTGTAAACTTGGGTCGAGGAGATAGCCCTCGGGCACGGGATCATTTTGGTGCCCTTTTGCAGATCATTTGATGCTCCTGGGATCTCAACCACCACCTGGAGCTGCTCCAGGTGGTTCACCTTCATTGGAGCAACTCGAGCCCCCTCGCTTCGCCCAAACCTTGCAGACAAAGGCCGCTGGAGGTCCAAGCATCTATGAATCCAAAGTCATTGGCGTCATGTTCTTGAGTGTTCATCCAACCCCCTTTCTCGTCGTTCGATCAAGAACAGCGGTCCAGATCTAATCTGGATCATTGATTTCTCACGAAGGGGTACGCGCTCAGAGCCACTCGATTGGACATGCGGCAATTCCTCAACTCTTAGATCCATGCGCTTAAGTGGTAAAATTTCATAGATCCCCTCTGCCTTTTTGAATTTACTAAAAGGTCCTGTAAATATTTTATGAAGTTTAAAAACATTTGGATAAATTGCATGTAACCCCTTGGAGTTTTCATATATTGGAATTTGGATCATGCCAGACCGCGTGCAGGCGCACATTTATATTGTAAAATATCACCGAAGCCCTCAATATCACCGAAGCCCTCACGTGTTTATGTAATTGTCTTTTAATATATAAAAGTTGAATATTAGTGTTAACTTTAGGGTAAAATTGCACCGTAACCCTTGCCTTTATTTATAATTACAGTTATACCCTACTAGGCTGAATATTTTTCTGTGTTATTTTCTATTTACTAAATATAGTTTTCATGCTCTAAAAGTTACGAAAAATAGGAATGGGTACCTGGATACATGCTTGATCACGCTATCTAATTTTTTTGCATGTGATGCCCTTTTCCTATTTTATAATAATCAAATAATGCACGATCAACCCCTGTTTGCCTTAAAAAAGTCAAAAAATTATAAATCCATCTTGAAAAATCCCCAAAAAATATTATACTTATTTCATTATTACTAACCTTCAGCTCAAAAATCATTAAAAATTATAAAAGAAAACTCAAAAAATAGAAAAACCTCAAAACACTTATAAATTTTTGCAAAATTCTCAAAAATTCCAAAAATAGTGATTTCTATTGTATAATTTTCTTTATATTACTATCTTTATTTTGAAATTAACTTAGAGAAATTTTTAAGCTATTTGATATTTTTCATCTCCATTTTAAATTAGGCATTGTATTTAAGCCTTGTTTTAAGGTGTTTTCAACTTTAAAAATATGTAAAAATTAGCAAAAATCCCAAAAATCCAAACATATTTCATTTTCCTTATTTTTACTATTTTACTATTATTTATATCTATCCTAATCTATATTGTATATATACTCTATATATAGCTTTATTATATATTTAAAACAAAAAAGAAAATATATAATCAGAAAATTAAAGATCAAAATATAAAAAAATCTAATATCAAAAATAAAAACAAAAAATTCTATTATTAAAAACCCACATTATTTGGTAAATATTGTGCATAGTTATATATACACATATACTTATATTATCTATTTATTAATAATATATAGTGCTACATCGTGTGTTATCTGTATTCGACACCCTACTCCACTTGTCACTATATGCCTTTTATAGCAGGGTTTATAATAAATTTTGATCCACTTTGTCTCTATTGTGTCATATTTAAATTGTGGGTTGATTGTTAAAAAACTGGGATTTTGTGAGCGGTTGCTCCAACAACACGTTAGACTACTTCAGACCCTCACAAGATCTTAGTCTCTTTAGGAGTCGTTGCTGGGGAAAATGGACTGCAGCACATTTTTTTGTATGTATATATATTTGTCCTTTGTATTTACATTTTTACCACATTCTCTTTTATAATTATTTGAATGTTCTAATTCAATTTTCTTGTTGATCTTTCTTGCGAGGGACCGCTTGACGAGGATTATGTCTTAGGAGGCAGGTGCAACCGAGGCAAGTGGATGTCAGCTTTCTTCTTTTGAGCTGACCAGGAGAGCGCAGGAAAGAAAAGTAGGGAAGGCAGAGGAGAGTAGAATTCAGCGTAGCATTTTTTAAATTTTTAGTGAGAGAGAGAGAGATTTATTTTCTGCAAATAATTTGTAATTAATTTGGACATTACTCTCTGCACTACACAAGGTCCAGTTCCTGGGTGTCTATTCACCTAGGGGCCTTGTAGCGGATTTTTCATGTTTTATCACCATTATTTATTTTGTTCCCCATGATTTGAGATTTCCGCCTTGATTTTTTATTTATTTTATGTGAGTGAGCCTTTAGATAGTAGGTTGTTTAACTCGGCAGCTAAGTCCAAAGCCCTAACAACATTGCATGCACCTATAGTGATACGCGTTTGGACTTAGTCAAAAAATTAATTGTCGGTTATTTGGACTTGAGATCGAGCGTCGAAAGAAGTGCTATGCATCGCTTGCTGGATCCGTTGTGGTGGACACCGATGCACTTTAGAGACTGGACTTTTGGATCTCATTTTTGAGAATTTGGCATTTGGTTCATCCCAATAATAACAGCTATTGTTTAGGATGTTTTCTCGCTTTTGAATATCATCATATAGTATAAATATTTCAATTTTACCTTGCATCCCACATGGAGAGAGCTAGGAAGCATTATAAGTAACTATGTCTTTGCATGCATCACTAGTCACTAAGGTGAGATTTCCATCGTAGTGACGACTTGTACGGCTTTTCCGTCCTCTCTCCCCTATGTTTATATCACTTAGGACATAAAGGAAAAATACAAAAAATTGTTAGATGGCTTGATCTGAAAAATACTCAAAAAATGAAAATCCAAAAATTAAAAAAGGGACTGCTAAATAAACTTGACCTTAATTAAAATTCACAATGAACCATTCATTGTTTGGGGTTCATAAAGCCCACATTATTTTCAGGTACACTACAGACAGAGTGAGGTGCGACCTGCTAAGGATCAGAGCCCAAATCCCGATCTGCAGTGCCTTGGTTAATACCTAGGTTGGCGAATTATTGGCGTTTCTATCGTACGTGACCGAGTAGGGCCTAGTCGAGCACGGTGTTCCCACCTTGTGTGGAGCATCCGACTTGGTCTGAAGTACTGAGCATAGGACACGCTCTCACGGGTGTGTATGTCTCATCGATTTGCGTCCGAGTAGGTCCTTGCACGCTCATGGGTGATTCTGTTGCGAGCGAGGACCGAAGTATTGGTTTCTCCTATTGGCTTCCTTTCTATTCCTTTGGCTGAGTAGCCTCCCAGACATGAGATCAAGGACCTCTAAGAGCGCATATCACATGTTACAAAGGAGGTGGAACAAGTACGGGGCAATTGCCTGGCAGTACACACGCTCCTATAGGGTTAGCATACTTAAGGACTCGTGATAAGATTGCCTGAAAAATAACAATAAAAATGAAAAGATAAAAAATAACTGAATCTTTACGGCTTCACAAGTATTGAGTGGATGAACCAATCCTTGTTTTTTGTTTGTTTGAATTAGATTAAGGTCTAAAGATCAATCCTGCATAGTGTGTGACTTTTTTCACTTTTTTTGGTTCCCTACTTGATCCCCCCGCTCATTTGGAGCCTTCTACTATTTTACACTCCCTTTATTTCTTGTTTGACCTCCGTATCATTCTTCCATTCTCGATCTCCTCTTGACCTCTGAGATGGTGACACATGGATGGCTTAGTCGGGACCCCGTCGATACCAACATCGATTTCATGCGCTCGTCACCTCCAATAATTCAGGGCGATTCCCGAGAACCTGGTTCAGACTCTGTGAACCGAGCTCCAGACTCCCCGTCTTCTCCAAAAAAACCAGGATCACTCTCGTCCCGAAACCTTCCCATTTTGGATGGAAATTGATTTCACTCCATATACACAACCATCCTTAATGAATATCTATGTAGACCTTAACACAGATTGGTTTGCTACTTATGGTGCCTCCACACAGACTGATCGGGGCATTACTCCATTTGTAGATCAAGAGCCCAATCTGAAGCCAGAAGTCGTGATAGAATCAGACTCAGGGTCAGAGAAAGAGATGGCTCCTGGAGGAAAGGAGAAGGGACCACAACCACCACCTCAGCCAGATCAGAGTCCGCAACCGGATCAGAACATTATGAACGCTCAAATCCTTGCTTCTATTCAAGAAATCTAGCAGCAACTCACAAATCAGGCCTTAGCACAAATCGCCTTCCAAGACATGCTCAATGACTTGAGGAGAAGGAGAGAAAACTGAGGAGGATTCAAAGAAGATCCTGAAGGTGGAGGCAGAGGAGATCCAGATGAGCCTAGAGCATAGCGGCCCAAGCCGACTCTAAAAGAAACATATAATCCTGGAGCGGGGCAAGTTACTGAATGGAACCAGATTCCAGAAATCCATTCCCATTTCGAATTTAAGCCTCATCTGCTGGCACTCCTATCCATCTTCTGTGGAAATACCAATGAAGAACCATACATTCATCTACAACAGTTCGGGCACATTTGTGGCACAACTCACTACCATGGTATACCTCTTGGGGTAGTGAAGATGATGGCATTTCCCTTCAGCCTTCAAGATAAGGTCCTCCATTGGATCAACCATTTTGGGGAAGTCGTCACCACCTGGGAAGAAATTGAAGTCAGTCTTCTTGCACAAGTACTATCCTCTTGGGCAACTCAATCAGATGTGTGCCTGTATAGCAAACTTCACCCATGCCGTGTACGAATCCATTCATGAGGACTGGGAGAGGTTCACTAAGCTACAAGAAAAGTGTCCCCATCATGAGATTCCTAGGATCATCCTGCTCCAACATTTCTATGGGGGACTTGCAATAGAAAGCCAGAAGCTAGTGGATGCAGGATGTGGTAGCTCCCATTTCAACAAAGATGAGGATGTCGTCTGGCAAATATTTGAAGAAATGACCGAAGGAGAGGCCGCTTTATCGTTATCTCATGTCTATCAATGCCAGCAACAATCTATTTAAAAGCATGTGCACATGGCAGCATCCCATGAGTCGGATAGGGATGAAAGCTCCAATCTGAGCATTATTGGGAGTCACCTGTCCAAAGTAGACATCATTGAGAAGCGATCACAGGACCTAGAAAAACTTATGTGATCGAATAAAGAACAAAAAACCTGGACAAACTAGATCAAATCACCAAGCAGCTGGAGTTATTGCTGAGTACAATCAGCTCCTGCAACTCTATGTCTGCATCGACCTCCACTACAGCTGAGACGAAGGAACGTGCACAGCCATAGCCTCCTCAGCTGAGTTAGCCCCAGCCAGCGGTTCGGCACATCTATTATGTGCAAACCCCAAAGCCAACAACTCCTCAGCAGTCGCAGTAGAAGTTGGTTGTCTACCAGCCGGAGCCCCAGTACATTCCAGAACAGTTCTCCCCTCCACCACCTCTTATTCAGGAGGCGAACGGTGTATGGTCAAACGACGCGCAACCCACACATCAAGGCGGACCTCAGCAGGGCCAGGTTGCTAACTCCCGCCAGTTCCTTCAACAATAACGAAGGAGGTTGAAAAACGATAAAAGCGAGAGCCGCTAAATAGTGGTCTGACAAATCAGACTCACTGTCGCTGATGTGACTACTCAAGCCTTCCCGTTCGTCAACAATTAACCCACACAATCAATAAAGCAATCAATAGCAAGGATTAAAATTTATTGTACCCTACTACAAATGTATAATGGCAAGCAAGTAGGGGTCGAACATAGGAAACAAAGGTGTAGAGTAGACAAAGTCAAACTCGAGGTCTATTAGACTACTTAGCCAATCTAATTTTTTGTGGGTTTTTAATTTATTTTTTCATTTTTTATTTAACTTTTAATTTTCTATTTTAATTTTTAATGTTTTTAATTTTTATAATTTTATAATTTATATTTTTTTGTTCTTTTTCAATGTTGGAATAAGAAAGCAATATAATAAAAGACAAGATAAAATATTTATAAAAATATGCAAAAATAGTCAAAAATTCAGAAATAAAATCTTTTTAGTCTTTTTTTATAAACTTTTACTATTTTTTGTGATTTTTGGGTATTTTTCATAATGTTTTTGGTATTTTTAAATAGCAAAATGAAGCAAAACAGTGAATAAGCTACTGCCTGGGGATAAAATGGGAATTAAAAATAGCCAACAGCCACTAAAATTTTCTAAACTAATTTTAAAATAAAGAGGATAAAATATAGAAGAAACAGAAACTGAGTTTATATTTTTCTGAGTTTTCAATGATTTTATATATTTTTTTTGAAGTTTTTGTGTATTGTTGCATTTATAAGGTTTTTACTTTGAGATTTTAAATGATTTTTGGATTGACAGTAAAAGAGATTGAAATACAATATAGTTAATTTTTTTGGAATTTTTAGAGGTATTTTAATATATTTTTTTGGTATTTTCTAAGCTAGACATTATTGAAAATAGCTATTTTTTATTTTTAATAAATATAAAAATACGACAAAAATGAAAAATAAAAATATGGCGTGCAATGGCAAGTTAACAGGAGCTTAAGTTTCATTTCTGAGAATTTTTGGAATTAAAATGATGCGTGAATTAAATAGATCAAGCACAAAAATCCTAAGCCTGGAAGGGGTATAAATGCAATTGTAGAAACATCCAGGGGCTTAGGTGCAAATTTCACCAAAAGACACGTGCAGAACATGTGATATACCATTTACATGGGCATATTTGCAAATAAAAGAAACCGGCAGGGCAACCATGCAATTATCCCAAAAACATATTTAATTAACTACGCACAGGGGCATAACTGCAAATACATAAAAACTTAGGATCAAAAGTGCAAAATACCCAAAAGTCGCGCGCCCCAGTCACGTGAGGTGACGTGGAGAGGACTAAAGTGCAAATAAAATAAGTGCAGGGGCCTAAGTGTAATTATTACAAAAACTTTTAAACTGGAAATAAAAGTTCTAGGGCTAAAACGTAAATACAAAAACGCGTGGGTGAAAGATGCAAAATACCCACGGGAGGGATCGTGCGGCCGATGGAGCTTCACTTATCCACGTGGCGTGCATCGGACGACCCGTACACCTTCGTCCTGGACGGCTGAGATTCAATCGTGGGCGGCTGATCGAACGACGGGGGACACTTGGCGATCCGACGGCTCCTGTGCGCCTGGAGGTGGTCTCCTGATCCAACGGCGGGGAGAGGGTCATGAAGAACACCTCCCCCGACGAGCTTTGGCTGGCGATTGCGGCCGACACACGGCCGCTCCGGCCCTAGGATAAAGGGAAAAACGATCCTGGGGCCTCTCCGCTTCTGATGGTGGTCTCCGGCGAGGCTGAGACGGCGTGGAGTGCTCGGACGGCGGAGGTGGCCTGGGCAGCTGTTCTTGGGGTCGTCGAAGGTCAATGGAGCCTTCTCCTTGGCTCAGACCTGCATGGTTAGGTGCGCAAAATCCAGGTAAACAAAAAGGGGGGTTCTGATGGTTCGATTGAGGCGGAAGGTCGCTCGGGCGAGGAGCTCCGGCGAGCGGCGGAGAGTGGAGCTCGGCGGCTCGATCTGGGCGAGATCGAGGGAGATGGAGGGGTGGAGCGTGATGACAGAGCGGCAAGGACGAAGATGGGGGTGATTTTGGCGGCGGTCGATAACAGAAGTGGCCGGAAAATGGACGCGGAGCTCAGCTCCGCCGTGATCTTTGATCGGATATTCACGACGAATAACGTGATGGAAATCTAAACTACTCCTAGGCTAAGCTATCCTACACTATAGCTACAAGAAGAAGGAAAGAGAAGAGGGAGAAGCTCACCAGAGACGACGGGCTGGAAGGCGCGATGGAGCTCCGACGAGGGGTGGATCTCTTCGATTCGACGCCAAACGCCTCAAACCCAGGCTCGATTCGATGCCTGCTGTCACCAGGAACACGAAGGGCTAGGGGTTTTAGGGTGGAAATGGAGGAAGAAGGATCAAATCGAGAAGGGAAGTTGGGGTTTGCATTTTGTAGGGTTTGACTGCCGAGCGCATATGCTCCAAAGAACAAGGTGGACCGAGCAAATCACTGGTCCAATCCTCGAAAAAACGAAGGGGCATGAAAGCCTGATCTTAGGTCTACAAAAGTCGTGAAGACATCGAGCTCAGAAGATGCAAGTCACGACCTTGAAAAATCCGCAAAGGCGGGGGAGAAACGAGGTTTCTGACACGAGCTGGGATGGTCAGACAGTTGACCGAGGTCAACTGTCAGACGCACCTGGTTGGTCCACGTGGACCAACCAGGAAAAACCTTAAGAAATTGTTTTATGAATTGGATTTAAAATAGCTAACGATTTTATTAATTTTTAATTATAACATAAAAAATGTTTATTTTTTATGAAGTATTTTATGGTAATTTTTATTTATTTTTTAGAGATATATTTTTACAAGTTGCCTTTTATACCCTTTATAGGTATATTACCTATATATTTTAGTCTTTAATTTTTATTTTGGGTATTTTAATTTTATTATTTTTGTCTCTTATTTTATAAAATTATAAAATACTTTTATGTACAAAATATATTTTTATTCTATTTTTCTGAGGTGTTTTGTATATGAAATAAAATATAAGTAGATATTGTATAGGTATGTACATAGGTATATTACCTGTGTATCTGATGTACATTTATTTTATTTTGAGTTTTATTTGGGTTTTTATTCCTGTTTTAATGCACATAATTATTATACATATTAATTATAAAATTATAAAAATATAAAATTATAAAAATAATGAATAAAGAATAAATTGAATATTTTATTCTGTACAAGTATACAATGTGGGTCCAAAACTCAACTTTTAAATCATAGCTCCGCCAAATGCGAAACCACCACCATTAAATAGATTATTTTATTCTATATACAATTAAAGTGAGTTTGTTGTATTTGGAGTTTTCATTTGTGAGATCCGGGTCTGGGAAGTTGGGATTCTGGATTTTTATTCAGACCATAACTTTTTATCTGTGTATAATTTTTGAGTGAAATCAATTTTGTATTTTTCTATATAAAATTATCTACAACTTTCATGTACAAAGTTTCTTTATTTGATGTATAAAAAGTGGAACCAAAAATAGGTCCCAAAATGAATAAAGAATAATATAGGTATTTGACCCATATCTCCCCCTACTTTATTTCTGGTCGACCTATTCATCAAGATGCCTAGGTCTCGGGGTTTCGGGTCATAAAATATTTACAATATTTTATTCTTTTTCTTTTCTTTTATTTATTCCATAATTTTGACTTTAATTATAGCATTTTATACACTAATTGGATGCACATGCATGAATGCTAAGATGCTCTATTTAAGGCTATTTACATGCATTTTCTAGGTTTTTTGATGCCAAAATGATAGAATAAAGATGATGAAATGTGGATTCATCATCCCCCTATACTTTACCTTTGCTAGTCCCTAGCAAACACTTATGCAATAAGTGCAAAAAGAAAAAGAAAGAAAAGAAAAAGAAGAAATTTGATTTTGTTTAATTATCAAACTTGTCTTCACAAAATCAAAGTTTGGAGCTCAACTCAGACCTTTGGAATTTTAGTGCGGGCGGAACCTTGATGAGAACCGAATCTGAAATCCAACAGTCCTTGAGAATCCCAAAACTCTGTTCAAGTCTCCTCAATAGCCAGGTCAGAAATACTTCAACTCATACACAAACTCTTGCGACTATGAATCTGACTCGTACAGTGTAAGTGATGGTGGCTCTCCCCAACTAGAATGGCAAAGAAACTGACTTCTCCAGTACGACAACCCAATGATTCCCCAATCCAATAACTCCATCCTCGAGGAGCGGGGTATTCCCTTCTAAGTTCAAGTGGCAACCAGCTCTAGAGGAGGGGGTGAAGAGAAGAATGGACGGTAGCCAGTGTAGCTACCTATCCTGGGATGCAAGACCAGTGTAGTCAAGTCATCCTGGTGCAGGCTCACATATTTGACTTTGGAACTCAAGCTTGCTTATTGACTTAATACTTTGCAGGCTTTTTATTTTTGTACATGCCTGAACTTTTTTTTTGAATACTATATACAACAGCATTTACATAAGGAGTTTTTCCTCTTGAGCCAGTAGACTATCCCTCTTTTGAAGCTTTATCACAACCCACAGTCTCATGTCTTTAGACTTCCTTATCACTGGACGGGTTGGGGTGCACTTCCCTCCCTAGAGGAGGACAAATGTTTCCACTTGTGTGCGTCTCATACCGACAAATCCAATCCCCTCACCACTCCAACTGAGTTGAGCCATGTGAAAGGTGCAGGTGTCCAAGTTAGGTCATTATCAACAAGAGTCGTGTGTGTGCTCCGAAATACTCTACTTAGGCAGTCAAGAATCCATTGAACCAAGTCCCGTGATCCTCAAAGAATTAAGTCAACTATACCTGAAGTACCTCAAACCCAGTTCCTATAAGGTTCCTGTTATTAGGTAGGTTTTAAGGTCTAATCAAGCTCCAATCTTCGGATTTTACTTAGACTCGTTCGACTATCAAACTCACTCCGAAAAATGCTCATGCCATGCAATGCAATGCAGAAAATATTTTTGTGATGCAATTTTCAAAGATTTTGAACTTTTTATGGATTTTTGAAAAGATGATGATGATGCATATGTATTTTTTTGTCTTTTTCAAATATATTTTTCAGATGTTTTTGGATTTTAATTTTGCAAATGTTTTTGGGATTTTTGAACACAAAAAGATTTTGGCTGAAAGCTGGGATAAAATATGTACACGAGAGTGCTTCTTATATGTACAAGAGGTGGATTTTAAGAATTTACAAGGGTAAGTGATCAATTTTATACGTACAGATAGTGGATTTTTAGTGTGATGCATAAATTCCTCAAACTTATTTGACACAAGCTTTTCACACAATTTTTGAAAACTATAGTCCAAAATAGTTTTTATAAACATTTTTGCAAACATGTACACACATTTGAAAATCATTTTGCAAAGGCTTTCAAAACAGTATATATATAGGTTTTTCAAATATTTTTGCAACCATTTTTTCAACCCATTTGCAAATCATTTTTCAAACATTTTATTTCACACAACGAAAAGAAATTTTACAAACCACACATTTTTACAAAGGTTGAAAACATGTAACAAAATATTTTCAAAATAGTTTTCAATAGATGTTCACAAAGATTTTCAAACTATTTTTCAAACATTTTGCAAAAAAAAACATTTTCACCTGATTTATTAATCAGTAGGTACACAAAGAATTTGAGGAACAAAACACCTTTTTATTAGGGATTTTAATGAATTTTAATGAATGATTAGCCATATTTATTTAAGAAAATACGAAAGTACGAGTTATGGCTAAAGTATATACTTAGTATATACGACCCCCCTATACTTAGCTTGAGCTATGTCCTCATAGATCAGAGAGAAAAGAGAAGACATAACTCGTACTAAGTATAGGCAAGTCTAAAGAATAAATAAATTAAGGAATGGATGAACAAACGAATGAGAAGTTGACCGTCCCCCCTATACTTAGGATCAAATAATCCTAAGTATAGCAGACTGAACACAACGCAGGGAGGGTCAAGGGTGGGAATGAATAGATCGTACTCGGCTTGTCTCCCCCTATACTTAGGGGAAGATATCCCTAAGTATAGATAAGAAGAGGAGACAAGGGAGAGGATCAAAAAATAGAAGAAACTCAGGGTGTACACCCCCCTATACTTAGGACAAAGTACATCCTAAGTATAGAAGACTGTCTACAAGGGGCGACACTTTTTGGATAGATACAGAAGATAGGAAAGGAAAAGAAGAAAAGAAGAAAAGAGATGAAATTGGGTATGAACAACTCGGGATGCGCATCCCCCCTATACTTAGGATAAAGTACATCCTAAGTGTAGCAATGATGAAAGGGATGGCATCATTTCAGTAGAAGAGGATAAAAGAAATTGAAAAGAAGAAAAGAAGAAAAGAAGAAAAATCATTCAAAAATGTTTTACTGTGCTTCGCCTTCCTCTGCCTCTTTGGAGATATTCAGCTCATCCTCATAGATTACTTGAACCGAGTCAACGACAGCGATGAATGTATCATGTTCAAGGTATGGCTTCAGAAGTTGTCCATTGACTACAAATGGTTGTGCGTCAGCTGACAGATTGGATACCAATACACTTCCGTTGTCACGCACCTGCCTAACCAAAAACGGCCCAGTCCATTTACTCTTCAATTTGCCTGGAAAGATCTTCAATTTGGCATCGAACAACCACACCTTCTGACCTGGATCAAAGGACTTGCGACGGATATGCTTGTCATGCCATGTTTTGACCTTCTCCTTGTACATCAGGCTGTTGTCATATGCATAATCTCTGAATTCCAATAATCTGTTCAGATCCAGTTTTCTATTTTTTCATGCTTGCTTGGAGTCCAAATTACAGATGTTAATGGCCCATAAGGATTTGTGAATTAGTTCGACGGGAAAACGGCATGGCTTGCCATATACAAGGCGGTAGGGAGACATTCCCAAGGGTGACTTGTACGTTATTCTATAAGCCCAAAGAACGGAATCAAGCAGCTGAGATTAGTTCTTGCGATCCGGACGCACAAGCTTCTGTAAGATTGTCTTGATCTCCCTGTTTGAACATTCAGCTAAGTCATTGGACTGCAGGTGGTAGGGTGAAGCAACACGATGTTCAATGCAGAATTCTTGAGTCAGCTTCTTCACCTCTATGTTTATGAAATGACTACCCCTGTCAGATATGAGAATCTTGGGAATCTCGAACCGTGCTATGATGTGATCTCTCAAGAATCGAGAGACAGTCCTACTGTCGGCGGCTCGGGCGGGAATAGCCTCTACCCATCGACTTACATAATTGACAGCATGCAGAATATATTCATAACCCTGACTATTGGGAAACGGGCCCATGAAGTCAATGCCCCATGCGTCAAAGACGTCTGAGATCTGAATGTATTTCAGCGGCATCGTGTCTCTCATTCCTATGGTTCCGCCCATCTTCTGGCAGTCAGTGCAGCATTTGACATACTCATCTGCATCTTTGAATAATGAAGGCCACTAGAGGCCACTTTGAAGAACTTTTGCTGCCGTTCGTTTGCCTGAATGATGTCCTACAGAATCTTGGTCGTGACATAAAGCGAGGACACTTGGAACTTCCTCCTGAGGAATGCACCTTCTACAGATACAATCTGCTCCCTCACGAAACAAATACGGGTCTTCCCACTGGTAGAAATGGATTTTAGACAAGAAATCTGACTATTTTCAATTTAGGCCAGTCCTGTGGGATTTTCTTGGCAACCAGGTAGTTCACGATGTCCGCATACCAAGGAAGTGAGGCGACGGACAGAATTGCCTCATCTGGAAAGGTCTCTGTAATCGGCTGCAGGTTCAACTCAGGAGACTCTGGTTCAGGAAGCCTTGACAGATGATCGGCCACTACATTCTTTACCCCAGGTTTATCTTTGATTTCCAAGTCAAAATCCTGGAGGAGAAGGATCCACCGAATGAGACGTGGTTTGGCGTTATTTTTCTGCTATAAGTACCGAATGGCTGAATGATCAGTGTAAATGATTACTTTGGACCTAAGGACGTATGATCTGAACTTTTCCAAGGCAAAGACTACCGCTAGCAGCTCCTTTTCAGTGACAGTGTAGTTTTTCTGGGCTTCATCGAGTGTTCGACTAGCGTTGTGAATCGCAAATGGTACATTATCTTTCCTCTGTCCCAGTACCGCTCCGATGGCATAATCTGACGCGTCGGTCATGATCTCGAAAGGCTGAGTCTAAATCGGTGGCTGTAAGACAGGGGCCTGCGTGATGAGCTCTTTCAACTGATTAAAGGCAAGGAGCACACGGTCATCTACAATGAATTCATTGTCCTTGCCGAGCAACTCAGTCAACGGTCTGGCCAGTTTACTGAAATCTTTGATGAAACGTCGGTAAAAACCAACATGGCCCAAGAATGACCGGACTTGCTTGATGTTTGTAGGTGGCTCGAGTTTGGAAATCAGATCCACCTTGGCTGGGTCAACCTCCATTCCACGCTTAGAAGCAACGTGGCCCAGCACAATTCCTTCGGTCACCATGAAGTTGCTCTTCTCCCATGAGAGCACAAGATTGACTTCGCAGCACCTCCGTAGGACTCGGTCTAAATAATCCAGGCATTGGTCGAATGAATCTCCGTAGACCGAAAAATCGTCCATAAAGACCTCGAGAAAGTTGCCCACCATATCGGTAACTGCAAGCATACACCTCTGAAATGTGGCTGGGGCATTGCAAAGCCCGAACGGCATCCGTCTGAAGGTATATGTGCCAAAAGGACAGGTGAACGTGGTTTTCTCTTGATCTTCAGGAGATATAGCGACCTGATTATACCCAGAGTAGCAATCCAAGAAGCAGAAATATTCCTTCGTGGCCAACCTCTCCAAGATCTGGTCGATGAAGGGTAGAGGAAAATGATCCTTCTTGGTAGCGAGGTTAATTCTTCTGTAGTCCACACATACTCGCCAAGAAGTGGGTACTCTGGTTGCGATCTCCTCTCCTTTGTCATTCTTCACAATGGTGATCCCTAATTTCTTAGGCACAACATGCAACGGGCTCACCCATTTGCTGTCGGAGATGGGATAGATAAATCCCGCATCACACCATTTCTGGATCTCTTTCATAACGACCTCCCGCAGGTTCGGATTTAATCTTCTTTGCAGTTCTTGAGAGGGCCTGCAATCTTCTTCCAGAAAGATGTGGTGCGAGCAGAGTGACGGGTTGATCCCATGGAGATCAGAAGTTCGCCAGCCTATCGCCTTGCGGTTGCATTCAAGAACCTCCATCAGACGAGATTCTTGGTCTTCGGTCAGATGGGCATTGATGATGACCGGGTGCATATTAGGTTCTCCCGTAAGGAAGGCATACTTCATGTTGGAGGGCAAGGGTTTTAGCTCAGGCGGAGTCTGAGCTGCTTCCGTGGTGACTTCAGCTATTAGTGCAGGTGGTGATTCTTTCAACTGTTCGGTGTCCACCATAATCGGTTCTTCTCTCAAATCCTGACAGAATTCCTCAATGATGTTCTCTTCATCAGAAAATTCTTCAAACTTCTGCTCTTGGTTCTGAAGGCACATCACACCCACGGCGGTCTCTTGCAGTGCATCAGCAAGTTCCTCATCCTGATTGATAAGGGGAAATTCGTCTGCGGTCTCCACTTCCTCCTCGGGGCAGAGGAGTTCATGGATTTCATTGTCATCCAGGAATAAGTTGGTATCTTGAATTTCTGCGAGAAAGTCGCAGTCGTCAGCATACTCAATCACCCTTGCACATGATGTAGATGTCTGTTCAGCTGGTGTTCCCTCAGACAGGGTCTCTACTCTGATTATTTCATTGCCAGCGCCAAAAGTGATTTCTCCCGTCCCATAATTTACTACTGCGTTTGATGTCCGCAGAAATGGTCTTCCAAGTATGATTGGGGTAAGGAGTAATGGAGAGGGGACGTCCATATCTAAGACCACAAAATCGGCCGGGAATGACTTTCCCTGAACCGTGACGATCACGTCCTCCAACAGGCCCCTAGGCCGCTTGACTGACTTGTCTGCAAACTGCAGAATCATCTTTGTAGGCTTGAGCGGTCCTAGCCTAAACTCCGTGAGTAGCGAGGCTGGCATCAAATTGACAGAAGACCCACTGTCGAGAAGTGTTCGCTCGAACTCCTGATTAAACATCTGGCAACGTACAAGAGGTGCTCCCATATTTGGCTTTTTATCCGGGAGGTTGCTGATGGCGTTCACAACGGCCATTGTGAGGATATGCTTTTCGGACTTGCCACCCTTGCTTCTGGAATTGTGGGGGTGTGGCCTGCGCTTGGTCGTACATGCCTCTTTTAATCCTTTCTTCACGGCTGGCATGTACTCAAGAGCTTTCATCAATGGCATATTCAGCACCAAATTCTGGATGATTTCTATGATGGCAGAATCAGACAAAACATTTTTCAAATTTTTCATTTTTTTGTGTTTTTTCATTGCTTCAGGAAAAGGAATATTTACAAAATCTTCACCAATTTCATTCAAAATAGTGTCCATATTGTTGTGTACATCTAGATGGCAAAAAGCAATGGATTCATCTACAATTTGTGGATCAAAAATGACAGGCTCGGCTTCTGGTGCTGGCGTTGGACTCACTACAATTGCAGTGCTCCTCCTGTCAGGAACTGACTGTAAGGCAGGTGCAGGCGTCTTCAATGTTGGTTGTTCTCCACCGAGGTGGCTGCTATCTTTTTGTGTTTTGCTTTTTTCTTCATTTTTTTGTGATTTTTTGAATGCTGGTGTTACTCCCAAAATGCTGACTGGCCCTGGTGTTGGCTGGACTGACGATTCCCCGTCAGATGCAAGATGCTTTCCCTTCGCCGTCGTCGATGGCTGGAGTGTCCTACCGCTACTGAGAGTAACAGCATTAGATAAAAAACAATTTAATTCACCTAAATCGGGGTGGACACTGTCGGCTACCTGCTCCTTGCGTCGGAAGTTGTTCGGGTTGGCTTCGAACTGGGTTGGTATGACGGTCTTGGCTGCCGTCAGGTCGTCGATCTTCTGGTTCATCTCAGCCATATTCTTCATTAACTGCTCTAAAAAGGCCAGGGCCAGATTGACCGGCACAATCTCAGAGGAGTCCCCCTGCTGGGGTCTAGAATGCTGATATGACGGCTGAGATTGCGACTGATAACCTTGTGAAAATTGGTGAGGAGGAGGGTTGGAGGAATATTGTGCATTCTGCTGAGTGTATTGAGCAGCCAGCTGCTGGTGATATCCCTGTCCACGATATCCGGACTGCTGCGGACCGTGCTGGTAGTTCTGCCTCCAGGTGTTTCCGTGGGATGGAGGCCGGTACTGGTAAGAGGGCTGTAAGGGTCTCCCACCCTGCGGCTGCTGCTGATAGGGCATGTTGCCCATGTTCTGACCCTGAGAGTGTCCCTGAGGACGGGTCAGCTGAGCTTCATTGTTCCATATGCCATTGATCTCCTGAATCAATGGCGGGGGTGGAGAGAACTGCTCGGAGCAGACTGGATGGGACTCAGGTTGGTATACAACCATCTGTGACTGATGCTGTGGGGGCTGCTCCGGAACCTGCACGTAGTACACGTGCTGGACAGGCTGGGGCTGCGGTGGAGTCGGTTGAGGGTTTTCCTGCATTGTAAGCTCCTTCTTCTCAGCGTTCGGCTCGGCAGAAGTAGACATAACGTTGCACATATTTGCATTCAATGCACGAACGAGTTGCTCCAGCTGTTGGGAAATCTGGTCGAGCTTTTCCAAACCCTGGGTCCTCTTCTCAATGACTGCCAATATTTCGAGGTCCTGCGACCTCTTCTCAATTATATCTACCTTGGACAAGTGTCTCCCAATGATGCTCAGGTTAGAGCTCTCATCCTTGTCCTCGGTGTGAGAAGCCATGTTCACTGGCTTGCTGATGGCGGTCGGTGGCTTCATGTATACTCTGGACGAGGATTGGGCTGCTTCTCCTTCAGCCATTTCCTCGAAGACGTTCCATACCACGTCCTCGTCCTTGTTGAAATGTGATCCTCAACAAGCTGCATCTACAAGCTTTTGGCTCTCAAATGATAGCCCCCCAAAGAAGTGTTGTACGAGACTGGTCTTTGGTATGTCATGGTGGGGACACTTCTCTTGAAGATCTTTGAACCTCTCCCACGCTTCATGGATGTCTCGTGGGGCTGCTGGCAGAAACTGGAGATCCGAGCACGCATCTGATTCAATCGCCCGAGAGGATAGAACTTATGGAGAAACACAGACTTCAGCTCCTCCCAGGTCGTGATGACCTTCCCAAGATGGTCAACCCAATATGGGCCTTGTCTTGAAGGCTGAAGGGAAACGCGGTCATCTTGACTACCCCCAGATGGATTCCAGGGTAATGAGCAGTGGCATAGATGCGGCCAAACTTCTTGAGCAAAATGTACGGTTCCTCAGTGGTGTTCCCGTGGAATGTGGGAAGTAGCGACAGAAATTGCGGCTTCAGCTCGAAGTGGGCGTGCATGCGTGGAACCTGAATCCACTCAGTGATGCATCCCGCTCCTGGGTTGTATGTTTCCTTCAGTGTAGGCTTCGGCTGCGGTGGATCTGCTCCTACTTCTTCAAATTCGGGTCCTCCCACTGAGAATTCATCTCTGACTTCTTCAAAATTCAGCTCGTGGTTCGGATCATCCTCCTGTCGGCCGTCTCTTGCGTCGGCCCTCCTCCTCAGATCGTTCAACATATCCTAGAAGGCGGTCTGGGTGAGGGCCTGATTAGTCAACTGCTGCTGAATGGCTTGGATGGAAGCCAGCAGCTGACTGTTAACCTCGCCCTACGTGGTGTATTGCCCTTCCCCCGGATTGACTTCAGGTTCAGGTGGGGCCTGTGGTCCTTTTCCTCTTCCTCCTGCCATATAGGATTCTGCTTGGTTTGCTGGCTCGGGCTCTAAGTCTGCACATGGTAGAATGCCCCGATCAGTCTGAATTGCAGCACTAGATAGTGAGATACGGTCTGTGTCAAGGTCAACACAGAATTTTGTTAAGGACGGCGATGTGTAAGGAGTGAAATCAATTTCCATCCAAAACAGACAGAATTCGGGACGAGAGTGATCCCGGTTTATTGCAGAAGACAGGGAGTCTGGAGATCGATCCATGGAGTTTGAATTGGGTTCTCGGGAATCGCCCTGAATTATTGGAGATGGAGAGTGAATGGATCTGATGTCGGTGCTGACGGAGTCTCGACTAAACTACCCATTCGTCGCCATCTCAGAGACCAAGAGGAAGATCGATGTGGCTGAAAGATACGGGGGTCAACAAGAAACAAATGGAGTGTAAAACAGTAGAAGGCTCCCAATGAGCAAGGGTCAACCGGAGGGAAACAAAATTTGCACAAAGGTGCTATATTTTTGATCTTGACCTAAATGTAACTAGCAATCAAACACAAAGCAGGGGTGAGTTCACCAACTCAACACATGAAGCCGTGAAGGTTCGACTATTATCTTATCGGTTTTAGCTTGAATTCAGGAATTAATGTTGTCACGAGTCCTTAGAGCGCTATGCCTATAAGAGCGAGAGTACTGCCGGAAGAATATTCCCGTACTTGTCCTCCCCCAGTGTAACCTGTAGCTTGCGCTTTTTGAGGTCCTTGTAACCCTTCCTAGATCCCTACTCAGCCAAAGAATAAGAGGAAGGAAGCCGATAGGCGAAACCGATACTTCGGATCTCGCTCGCAACGGAATCACCTGTGGGCGTGCAAGATCCTACTCGGACGCAGACGGTGAGACAGACACACCTGTGAAGGCGTGGCCTATGCTCGGTACTTCGGACAAGGTCGATGCTCACACAATAGTGAGTCACCACTGGCGACCAAGCCCTACTCGCCTATGTACAATAGTAGCGCCAATACTTCAGAAATCCAGGCGATACACAAGGCAGCCACAAGCTGGGTTTTGGGCTCTAATCCTTACGAAGCACTCAACTCACTTGGAAGGAGACCTTCCCATGCAACCTGAATACAAGTGAGGGTGTTGCTCTCCCCAGTCAATGAATCCAAGTACCAATTTTATTTAGGTCAAAGTTTTCTTAGCAGACCCTTTTTTAATTTTTTTGGTGTTATCGCTTCTTTTGAGTAGATTCAAACAAGCGCCTAACGATTTTGTATTTCCTTGATCCTACTTTGTCCAAAAACATAGGGATAAAAGAGTCGGGAAAAGCCAATGCAAGTCGGCACCAAGATGGAAATCTCACCTTTGTGCCTAGATGATGGATGCAAAGTAAGACGACTTACAGCGAATCCCATCTCTCTCCATGCGGGATGCAAAGCAGAATTTATAAACCTAACTTCATGCCGATATGCAATGTGGAAATCGTCCTAAGATAGGCAACTGCTAGCGTGAAGAACCACAAGCTAACCACTAATCTCCAATCCTAAGGTCCGGTCTAGGCTCACCCCTCCTTCTCTCGACACGTCGAGTTTAGGAGAAGCGCTTGGCGGGATGAGCTCGCGGTGCGCGAATCAAAGAAGAGTGAATTACCTGTTTAATTAAACTAAGTCCAAGCACGAGCTATAGGTACATGCAATTGTTGTTAAGGTGTTTGGACCTAATCTAATCGATCAAGCAATACCTAAGTCTAAGGGCTCAATCCACAAAAGAAATGAAAATGAAAACAAAAACGGAAAATGACAGTCGGAAAACACGAAGAAAACAGCAGTGAGCCCCCGGGTGAACAAACACCCGAAAATTAGGCCCGAAGTGTCCGAGTGTCCAAGTCATGTATTATTACAATTTAAAATGGCTCTCTTTCATAAAAATACAAAAAAGCTACTGTCTCTCTCTCTCAAGCTCTCCTGCTCTCTCCTGCCGGCTAGGGTCGAATAGCCGGCTCCTCCTTCCAAGGATGCGTAGGATCACCTAGGCGATCCTCCTCGGTCAGTGGTCCCTCGCAAGAAAACAAGAGAAGTGTCAGACAGTTCAAAATAAATTATGCAAAAAAAAACAAATAAGCAAAAATGGCTAAGCAGATAATAGACTCAAAAGTACTCTACAAGCCGATGCTCTCCGGCAATGGTGCCATTTGAAAAACGATAAAAGCGAGAGCCGCTAAATAGTGGTCTGACAAATCAGACTCACTATCGCTGATGCAACTACTCAAGCCTTCCCGTTCGTCAACAATTAACCCACACAATCAATCAAGCAATCAATAGCAAGGATTAAAATTTATTATACCCTACTACAAATGTATAATGGCAAGCAAGTAGGGGTCGAACACAGAAAACAAAGGTGCAGAGTAGACAAAGTCAAACTCGAGGTCTATTAGACTACTTAGCCAATCTAATTTTTTGTGGGTTTTTAATTTATTTTTATTTTTTATTTAATTTTTAATTTTGTATTTTGATTTTTAATGTTTTTAATTTTTATAATTTTATAATTTATATTTTTTTGTTCTTTTTCAATATTGGAATAAGAAAGCAATATAATAAAAGATAAGATAAAATATTTATAAAAATATGCAAAAATAGTAAAAAATTCAGAAATAAAATCTTTTTGGTCTTTTTATAAATTTTTACTATTTTTGTGATTTTTGGGTATTTTTCAGAATGTTTTTGGTATTTTTAAATAGCAAAATGAAGCAAAACAGTGAATAAGCTACTGGCTGGGGATAAAATGGGAATTAAAAATATCAAAAAGCCACTAAAATTTTCCAAACTAATTTTAAAATAAAGAGGATAAAATATAGAAGAAACAAGAACTGAGTTTATATTTTTCTGAGTTTTCTATGATTTTATATTTTTTTTGAAGTTTTTGAGTATTTTTGAATTTTTAAGGTTTTTACTTTGAGATTTTTTAATGATTTTTGGATTGACAATAAAAGAGATTGAAATACATAATAGGTATTTTTTTGGAATTTTTAGAGGTATTTTAATATTTTTTTGGTATTTTCTAAGCTAGACAGTACTGAAAATAGCTATTTTTGATTTTTAATAAATATAAAAATGCGACAAAAATGAAAAATAAAAATATGGCGTGCAATGGCAAGTTAACAGGAGCTTAAGTTTCATTTTTGAGAATTTTTGGAATTAAAATGATGCGTGAATTAAATAGATCAAGCACACAAAAATCCTAAGCCTGGCAGGGGTATAAATGCAATTGTAGAAACATCCAGGGGCTTAGGTGCAAATTTCACCAAAAGACACGCGCAGAACACGTGATATACCATTCACAGGGGCATATTTGCAAATAAAAGAAACCGGCGGGGCAAACATGCAATTATCCCGAAAACATATTTAATTAACTACGCACAGGGGCATAACTGCAAATACATAAAAACTTAGGATCAAAAGTGCAAAATACCCAAAAGTCACGCGCCCCAATCACGTAAGGTGACGTGGTGAGGACTAAAGTGCAAATAAAATAAGTGCAGGGGCCTAAGTGCAATTATTACAAAAACTTTTAAACTAGAAATAAAAGTTCTAGGGCTAAAACGTAAATACAAAAACGCGTGGGTGAAAGATGCAAAATACCCACGGGAGGGATCGTGCAACCGATGGAGCTTCACTTATCCACGTGGCGTGCATCGGACGGCTCGTACCCCTTCGTCCTGGACGGCTGAGATTCAATCGTGGGCGGCTGATCGAACGGTGGGGGACACTTGGCGATCTGACGGCTCCTGTGCACCTGGAGGTGGTCTCCTGATCCAACGGCGGGGAGAGGGTCACGAAGAACACCTCCCCGGCGAGCTTTGGCTGGCGATTGCGGCCGACACACGACCGCTCCGGCCCTAAGATCAATGGCAAAACGATCCTGGGGCCTCTCCGCTTCTGTTGGTGGTCTCCGGCGAGGCTGAGACGGCGTGGAGTGCTCGGACGGTGGAGGTGGCCTGAGCAGCTGTTCCTGGGGTCGTCGAAGGTCGATGGAGCCTTCTCCTTGGCTCAGACCTGCATGGTTAGGTGCGCAAAATCTAGGCGAACAAAAAGGGGGGTTTTGATGGTTCGATGGAGGCGGAAGGTAGCTCGGGCGAGGAGCTCTGGCGAGCGGCGGAGAGTGGAGCTCGGCGGCTCGATCTTGGCGATATCGAGGGAGATGGAGGGGTGGAGCGTGATGACGGAGCGTGAGGACGAAGATGGGGGTGATTTTGGCGGCGGTCGATAACAGAGGTGGGCGGAAAATGGAGGCGGAGCTCAGCTCCGCCGTGATCTTTGATAGAAGATTCACGGCAAATAACGTGATGGAAATCTAAACTACTCCTAGGCTAAGCTATCCTACACTAGAGCTACAAGAAGATGGAAAGAGAAGAGGGAGAAGCTCACCAGAGACGAGAGGCTGGAAGGCGCGGTGGAGCTGCGGTGAGGGGTGGATCTCTTCGATTCGACGCCAAACGCCTCAAACCCAGGCTCAATTCGATGCCTGCTGTCACCAGGAACACGAAGGGCTAGGGGTTTTAGGGTGGAAATGGCGGAAGAAGGATCAAATCGAGAAGGGAAGTCGGGGGTTGCATTTTGTAGGGTTTGACTGCCGAGCGTATATGCTCCAAAGAACGAGGTGGACCGAGCAAATCACTAGTCCAATCCTCGAAAAAACGAAGGGGCGTGAAAGCCTGATCTTAGGTCTACAAAAGTCGTGAAGACATCGAGCTCAGAAGATGCAAGTCACGACCTTGAAAAATCCGCAAAGGCGGGGGAGAATCGAGGTTTCTGACACGGGCTGGGATGGTCAGACAGTTGACCGAGGTCAACTGTCAGACGCACCTGGTTGGTCCACGTGGACCAACCAGGAAAAACCTTAAGAAATTGTTTTATGAATTGGATTTAAAATAGCTAACGATTTTATTAATTTTTAATTATAACATAAAAAATGTTTATTTTTTATGAAGTATTTTATGGTAATTTTTATGTATTTTTTAGAGATATATTTTTACAAGTTGCCTTTTATACCCTTTATAGGTATATTACCTATATTTTTTAGTCTTTAATTTTTATTTTGTGTATTTTAATTTTATTATTTTTGTTCTTATTTTATAAAATTATAAACTACTTTTATGTACACAAATATATTTTTATTCTATTTTTCTGAGGTGTTTTGTATATGAAATAAAATATAAGTAGATATTGTATAGGTATGTACATAGGTATATTACCTGTGTATTTGATGTACATTTATTTTATTTTGATTTTTATTTGGGTTTTTATTCTTGTTTTAATGCATATAATTATTATACATATTAATTATAAAATTATAAAAATATAAACTTATAAAAATAATGAATAAAGAATAAATTGAATATTTTATTCTGTACAAGTATACAATGTGGGTCCAAAACTCAACTTTTAAACCGTAGCTCCGCCAAATGCTAAACCACCACCATTAAATAGATTATTTTATTCTACATACAATTAAAGGTGAGTTTGCTGCATTTGGATTTTCATTTGTGAGATACGGGTCTGGGAAGTTGGGATTCTGGATTTTTATTCAGACCATAACTTTTTACCTGTGTATCATTTTTGAGTGAAATCAATTTTGTATTTTTCTATATAAAATTATCTACAACTTTCATGTACAAAGTTTATTTATTTGATGTACAAAAAGTGGAACCAAAAAAGGGTCCCAAAATAAATAAAGAATAATATAGGTATTTGACCCCTATCTCCCCCTACTTTATTCCTGGTCGACCTATTCATCAAGATGCCTAGGTCTCGGGATTTTGGGTCATAAAATATTTACAATATTTTATTCTTTTTCTTTTCTTTTATTTATTCTATAATTTTGACTTTAATTACAGTATTTTATACACTAATTGGTTGCACATGCATGAATGCTAAGATGCTCTATTTAAGGCTATTTACAGGCATTTGCTAGGGTTTTTGATGCCAAAATGATAGAATAAAGATGATGAAATGTGGATTCATCAGAGCTTTGTCCAGAATAACCAGTAGCAACACTAACAGCACCAGCAGTCTCTACAATTCCATGGTAATTGGAGACAGAACCAGTACCAACAACCGTGGTACCGACAATACCAGCAGAACCAGCAGTATGTGTTTGTACCCTGTCAGCAGCACCCTCTTCAGCAGTATCAATAGCATCACCCTTCTCCTCAATACCATTCCCAATACCCCAACCAGCAGACTCAATACCAGCAATACCAGCATAACCAACATGTTGAGGTATCTGAGGCTGCATCTCCTGTGAACCCAGCCTTGGACTACTTGGCGTAGCTTATCAAGGGCCTTGCAGATCTTAGTCGGAAGTTGGATGATTTCACTGTCGCCAAGACCTCCATTCCCGCACAAGTGGAGGCAAACCCCAATAACTTCAAGAAGAAAGAGTAGTTAGTTTGTGAGGTTCCCTCCGGTCTTACAGAGTCAGATATGAATGAGTTGCTTTTATCTAATGTTGTCACTCTCAGGAGTGGTATGACCTTACAACCTTCAGCCACTTGCAAGGGGAGGAATAAAGCAACCATGGGGGAGTTGTCGTCTTCTTCCCCATCAGCCGGACAAGCAGCCATACCGGATTAGAAAGAAGAAGGAGAAACACCACCAAAAACCCCAAAAAATCAACAAAAGAAAAAATACCAAAAAGAAAGTACCAGCACCAGCCGGAGCACCAGCCTTCCCACATTGGAGGAGACCGCACCTGCAGTTGATCTAAAGCCAACCGATGGAGCTTCGCCTGAAGATTTTGGATGCCCACCTTTATTGGATGACCCTGCTCATTTTAGTCATCCACATGTACAGACTGATGAGGGCACAAATTTTGTTGTAACTAAGAACACTATTTACATTGTTGCTTTTGTCTGTAGATATTACATTTCCTGATGCAATGAGAAAATCTAAAAAAATAAAAAATTTGAAATCTACCTTGTCTGATCCTGATGTTGTGGAAATAATTGAGAATCTTGTTCTTCAAATGCTACTTCTCAAATACATCAAGTACATGCCGAATATCAAGAAAGGTATGAAGGAGGCATGTACCTCAAATAGATAGTCGTGAAAAGCTCATGAAAGAAATGTGAAGTACATTCTCACCACGACTACAGTAAATGCAATCAGTAATCTCCTGACAAAGACGAAGGACATGGGAGCTCCTCTAGTCAGATGTCTGATGTTTAGCCAAGAGTTCGCTCAAACTCTACTTGACAGTGGATCCTCAATCAACCTAATGCCTACATCACTGCTTAAGGAATTTGGGTTGGGATCGCTCAAATCCACAAGAATGATTCTGCAATTCACAGAAACATCCATTAAGCAGCCCCGAGGAATTTTGGAAGATGTCGTCATCACCATTCAGGGAATGCAGTTCCCTGCAGAGACTTCAACTCCTCTTCTTCATACCCCAATTATCCTTGGACGACCGTTCCTTCGAACAATGGAGGCAGTGGTAAACTATGGCACCGGTCAGATAACATTCCGTTCAAATAGTGATAAGGTGTCGATTGAGACGATTTTGACTCTTATTATTATTATTTATATCTATCCTAGTGTATATTGTATATTAACTCTATCTATAGCTTTATTATATATTTAAAACAAAAAAAAGAAGATATAAAAATCTAAAAATCCATAAAGAAAATATAAAATCGGAAAATTAAAAATTAAAATATAAAAGTACAAAATCAAAAATAAAATAAAAAAATTCTATTATTAAAACCCACATTATTTGGTAAATATTATGCATAGTTATATATACACATATACTTATATTATTTATTTATAAATAATATATAGTGTTACATTGTGTGTTCCCTGTGTTCGACACCCTACTACACTTGTCACTATACGCCTTTTATAGTAGGGTTTATAATAAATTTTGATCAGCTTTGTCTTTAGTGCTTCATATTTGAATTGTGGGTTGATTGTTAAAAAACTGGGATTTTGTGAGTAGTCGCTCCAGCGACACGTTAGATACTTCAGACCCTCGCAAGATCTTAGTCTCTCACCTAAAGTTATCAGATCCATGAGCTATCAAACAATGGTTAATTTCAGAGACAAATTAAGCAATAAAATGACTTAATAGCATCGGGAAATGGAGAATAATTGACACACTAGATATCAAAATATTTCATGTGCATTTAAGTGTCAAATCAGGAAATAAATGATATCATTAGATAGAGAATGAAATTAGGAACCCAATGAAACTGAAATCAACCAAATCGGGGTTCATATGCTCAAGATATGAATAAAACAATGCAAAGGAATAAATGTAAGAAAAATATGCAAATTAAATGGATAAATAATTAGAAATAGGCCCTTGGAGGGGCCAAAATGTAATTTCAAAAGCCAATAGGGCCCCTCTGTAAATTACCCTAGGTATACACGTAAGGCACGCAGCTGGAGGACCTAGATATGATTTTGGGGAAATCCGAGGGTGCATCTTCAAATAACCCAGCCCCTCACATGCGAGGCACGCGGAATTAGGTTCGGTGGGGATGCAACTTCGGGAGGCACGTGGCATGCGTTGGTGCCTAGGGGAATCGTTCAGTGGTTCCGAGCCTGGAGTTTCGTGCGGACAATGTGACTTCTCAAGCGTCATTGGATGGACACTGGAGGGGTGCCATCCAACGGCACAGTAGCTCCTCCTTCTGTTGCAGTGCTGCCTCCTGCAGCAGACTTGGTGGGGAATAGTGAGCATGCTCACCCTCCACCGTGATCCTCTTCGACATCTGAAGTGCTGGGCGGCTCCGTTGGGGGTCAACAAGGATCATTGGAGCAAGGTGGAGCTCCGGGGAGTCCAGGGCGTGGAGATGATGCCACAGTATTGACATGCTGGCTCTAGAGTGGAGCAAGGGCAACATCTCCGTTCATTGAGGAAATGGATACCTGCAAGTGTTAGCACTAGCTGAGGTGGATATGTATGTATGTGAATGAGTGAGATGGAGGTACAATGGGGGCGGTGAGATGGAGGACTTGATCTTCATCTCTGGTGAATCAAAGAAGAAGGGGGATGGGGGTGGATGAGGATCTGGAGAAGGGAAGCAGTGAACGGAGTTGTATGCGTGGATCATCAGAGTGTAGTGGAGCTCGGAGGAGATCCAATCAGGGATGAGGTGTGTTGCGTACGGTGGAGAAAATAAAAGAAAACCAAAGATATAGAAGGGGAAATAAAACCTGGTCAGAGAAGAAATTTTGGTGGAGGAAATAGTCTATGTTGAAGGTCGAATCGACCCTCCGATCCTCGCTCAACATGGCCGATCGGACCAGGGTGCTCAACGGTTGCTAGGAGCACCGTGACACGACCATGGTGGTCGTGGGTCAACACCAACTAGGAGCATCATCATTGGTCTTCGACACAACCCTCCTCTGTCACAAGAGGGTGGAGGAAGGCTAGATCTCCATGCCTCCAATGGTGGACGGGAGAGAAGTGAGGCAGATGGGGGAGATTTCAAAGGTGTCAGAGCGACGGTTTCAGGTGGTAGAGGAGGCATTTGTAACGGTCGATTGAAGATTTAGAAGTTCAGATCGGGAGCAATGAAGGGTTCGCAAAGATGGCGGAACCTAGGGCTTCGAAGTGGTGGCGTTAGATTTTGGTGAGAGTGTCGGAGGCGATGGCTAGAATAAGAAGTGGTTGGAGTGGCTTTGAGGCATGACTTGGCTCGAGTAGGGCAACAAGCAAGGACCGTTGGATCTAACGATCCAACGGTTCAGGTATGAGAGCAGAGGAGCAGGCAACCAGATTAGTAGATCTGATTGAGCAGTAGAGATTTAGGCATTGATGTGTGGTTGGGATGGAACTGTAGGTTGCATCCAACGGTGGAGGTGGTTTAGGTGATATGGAGGAAGCAGAGTCGTGGGATATAGAGGCATCTGATGGCTAAGATGCAAGCGGTAATGGACAGTTCTCATTTCATCAGGGAGAGGTATCTGGCGGCTGAGATGGAAGCGGAGGTGGATGGCCAAGATGGAGGCAGACGGAGGATGATCAGATGGCCATGGAGGGTGGAGGGTGGCAACAAAGGGTCGGTCCATGTGGCTCAATCAGAGGGAGCTACGTGGCCAAATGAGAAAATTAGAAAATAGGATAATCGAAAAATCGAAAAAAAATAATTAGAAGCTTAATTACAAAAAAAGTCAAAACATGAAAGTTGTATACCTTGATGAGATCTACAAATTTTATGTTGAATAAAAAGTCAAAAGGTGTCATTTATACAGAGGAATATTTTTGGTAGCATTTTTAATAGGTAAAAATACTTGATTTTAAAATCTTTTTATTTTTATATTTTTAATAACTTTTTAAAGCCAAGATAAATATTTACAATATTTATTAAAATTTTTTGGGATTTTTAATAAAGACGAAAATAAAGAAAATGTTAGTACTAATATACAATAATTATGATTAATTATTAGGGTTAATTACAAGGAGAATGTTTATTGCTAAAGATGTGGAATTAATGAAGATTTGTAATGAATTTCTTATTCTTCGAGGATAAAAAGAGAGAATAGTGATGATTCCCCAAAGATTCATCACACCATTGTACTTAAACTATGCTCGTTTTCGAGCATCTAAAGAATGAAGGAGTCGGATTAATTCCTGACAGTGCATGTGATTTTTCAAATCTCAATTCATTGAAGACCCTCAATTTAAGTCATCCTAAAACTCTGGGCTCAACCATGCTTTAGTTAAATGGAATCCAACTTCTCTAATTATTATACTCTCTGTTTGTACATATAATACAAGGATATGACATTTAGTATACTGTAATCATGAGAGTCGAATCGAGATGTCACCCAAGGTCCCAGTTGAGGAAACTCTCCTCAGACCTAATCCTCAACACTAGGGAATAACTCGGTTCTTGCATTCAATCCACCATCTCATTAGTTTGTCAAACTTCAAAGTGTAGATGGAAGGCCAGATGATGGGGGCATAGGATTGTGCATTTCCTTCTCTCCCTCACATTGGAACAAGGGTCCTCTCGAGTGCATTATTACTCAACACATGTATATTTTTGTTTGTTGATCAATGTGTCCATCAAGATAGTTTTGAGTCGTCTGCACTTGTTTTCCTGGGAGTACACTGGAGAGTGTCTCTTTTGAGTATCTAAGATACCTTCGACACCCAGACTTATATCACTATATGATGCAGAGCCCTTTTTGGTTGCTAGCCTGACTCCTTGGTCCTAATAGTTTTGGTCCAAGTGGACACTTTTGAAATGTATGGGAGCACTCGCCTTTGTTGGAAGATCTGTGAATTTGATTTTTTAATAAGAGAGCTTTTCCTTGTATTAGAGAACTTCTCTCGAATTTTATTTCATTGACGTTTGGCTAGCTCCACTGCTTTTACCAAGAGTTGACGTACACTGATCAACAATTATTTAATTTCATCACACCTTGGCACATAGGTAAATATCAAACGATGGCACGCGGACTTGTTCACATACTAGCTAGCGTTTTGCTGACACTCGGGTTTCTTGAAACCTTGATTGACTCTTCCCATCCTCGAGCATCATTAAATCAGGTCTAAATATGAAAAGTTATAGATTATAAAGTAATTAGAAAACTTTACGGGAGTTGTGACATAAAAATCTCTCTAAATTTTTATTCAGTTATCTAATTAGAGTAATCTGGTATACAACCAAAAGCATGTGTATCAAGGTGACACAATATCTTGTTAAAAATAAATGCAGTATAAATAATATAAAAATCAAATAATGTTTTTCTTAGAGCCTGTATTTTTTGTATAGTATTTTATATGGTTAATCTATCTTATTATTTTTATATAGCACTAATTTTATATTTGTAATAATGAACTTAGTAGTACTATGAAATGCCTTTCAAAATTAAAATGCATTATATTGCTAAAGAAATAAAAATAATATATTCAACTAATGAAATAGATATACTAGCCAAAGTGCTAGTTATAATCTCCTTAAAGTAGAAGATGTTACAAATAACCTCCTAATATAAGTTTGAAACATCAATCGTTATCTTCTTATGTTACTATTAAGTTGTGAAAGAAACTTCCATGTAGCATCTCCAAAATAGTACTTGTAAGTGTGTATGTATGTGGTGTGCACATGTATATTTGTGTTTGTGTTCATGTGTTTGTGTTGTGTCTCGTGTGTTTGTTTGTGTGTGTGCGATGATGATGATGCAACTATAGCAATGCTACAACTATGTGACACCATTTCCCTTGCTCGTTGAGATAAACAAGACAAAATCACCGTAGAAACAGTTGTCTGATGCTCCCAAGATCTTAGATACTTGATAGTCATGCCTCGTGCATGTACGATCAAAATATAAGATACAACAAACGCCACAGAGGAATAGCATAAAATGAATAAGTGAAGAAATAATAGGGCAATCTAGACGTTAAGGATCGACAAGCTATCGAAAATTCATGGAACAGATCGCCCGGATGATGGGCCAAGATGTAAAGTAATCAAGGAATATGGTAGGTCATCTAAAAGAGGTCGCTGAACGTAGTCACCCACTTAAGGGGAATAAATAGGAGTTGGATAGATAATTTTGAGGCAAGTGCTCAGTTTTGTTCTGAGCTAACTTGCCAATATCTAATTTATCCTTCCTTAATATTACTATTCTTACTCAGTTTTTTTTCTTTTAACTTAAATTCAAGGATGAACTTACTTTAATATTTTTATGGTAATAACATCCCATATATTTTGAATATATATTTATTCGAACCACCTCTGGTTAAGGAGGTGTGGCCCACTTGATGGAGTATAGAGTGATCTTATCCTACCAGGCCCTTTGACTTTGAAGGAACTCTTGAATTCTTAATGATTTAAAGGTGTGTTCAAATCCTTTTCCCAAGAGTTAATCTTAAGACTATAGTGTATTTGGTGCTGAAGAATTAAGTTTCAAAGTGCAAAACTATAAACTAAATGTTAACCCTAAGTAAAAATATTCACGAGTAAAACGATATTTTTGTATGTCCCTTTTTATGATAAAATAATATAAAATTAAAGATATCAAGTCTATCCGCATGTTTTCGCATTTTTTTTAGATTTTCTTTGAAATTTTGTATTAATATAGAAGCAGGGTTATTATCATAGTCATGTAAATAGTCGACTAATAGAAGGTGTTATTTAACTAATCAAGTACTAAGTTGATTGGGAGGTTCCTTGAGTCGGCTAATCGACTAATGGAGGTTATGATCCCTCGCATTAGTTGATTAGCTAAAAGTAGCAGCCAACTGACCCATCTTTAAGTTGACTAGCCTTCTTTTTACGTTGACCATTGAAGTTATTTGATAAGTCTTTGGGTAAGCTAACCTATGAACATTAGCTTTCTTGAGTTCTTGACTCTACTTGACTAACTTCAAGTGCAGTTGACCAAACCCCTCTTGAGTAGACCAAGAACCTTGGGGATTCAAGCAAGGTTTGTGACTTTAAACCATGGCCTAGTCGATCATTTACTCTCTGTATTCGACGAAGGCACCTTCTTAAGTGCTTTTGTTTATTTTTAGCTGATTAGGCCTCCTTCCCACTCGGAAAACCAGTTCAATCGATTAAGGTTTTATGTGAGCTGATTAATTGACTTTATTATGCTTTGTTGTTCTTCTGCTTGACTAAATTATATTGTCATCAATGAGGATACTTCTAAGTTTGCTTAGGGTTTCACAAGTCAACTAATCCCATGTTTGAGTGGACTCAGTTGTCTTTGAGTCAACTATAGCTGCTTATATAGCCTTGTGATCAGGTTAGTTAAGCAACTTAAAATATAGTCAACTAACGCTAGTCTTTGTTGACGACGACTTGTTGTAGTCGATTAAGTGGTTGTTAGAAGACACTTTGAGTTAGTAGCGGACCAGTCGAATAAGCTGTTAATTAAAACCACGTCCAGAGCCTCTTTGTCGTGCATTTGAGTGCTTATACTCATGTTGAGATGTTTGCCAATTTTTTGTCTTGAACGTACCTTCAAATGCAGGTAAACAATAAGATAAACACGCATGTGAATATTTATAGTTTCTTTGGTTAAATATATGAGTTGTGTTGAGTATTATACAGTCACAAAAGCAATATTGAGTTATAGTTTTTAATACTTTTTTACGGTTAATATGTATAATTGTTCTCATATCTTAATGGGTCTACCCACTATTTTACATGCTTAGGTTGGACTATAGTTGATATATATAATTATGTAATGACATGTCATTGATGATTAAATATCAAGTTGAAATCATAATAGAATGCACATCTATTTAGCACTTACAACGGCTTGTTAGGCAATCATTGAGATACTTACTATGAAGCAACGATTTTTTTACCCTAGATGATAACTATGTTAAGTAGGACTTCGTGTAAATAGAGTACTTTGGATGAGTAAAAAAGGTTAAAAAAACCCAAGAGGTATCCTGAATCATACTAAGCCATATCGTGATATATCGACGATATATCAGTACCGACAGGTGACCGATATATCGTCAATATGACTGATATTTGCCCTTGGAAAGCTGATTTCTTCACAAAATCGGTTCAATATCGGCAATGTGGTATCGATATACCGACGATATATCGTATCGACACGATATCGATATCGATACTGATTTTACCTACACTGTCATGAATTGAGGGTCTTGGTTGAAGGTGTGTGGATAGAATAAGGAGCGCAAATTATTGCACCAATGTCCAAGCTTTAAATTTAGACAGAAATTAAGCATTCTAGCAATTCCAGTTCTGAGACTTGTGACTATGATATAATCCAGTCCATAATCTCTAACTCTAGTATTATTCACCCCACCATGGTGTATAGGGTGTGTAAGTTGATCCAACATATGAATGGAAATGTTGTGATAAAAATTAATAATGCTTATTGCATATCAGTGGATGAACATATAGACAAAGGCCAACGTTTCTGATATGATATGATTCGTGTATGATGATGCCTTATGCTCAATTGTTATATTTTTCTTGTTAATTGAGAATTGTCATGACCTAGTTCTATGCCAATACCAATACGACCTAATTGTATGTAAACAACAACATGCTCTAGTTGGGTGTAATGAGCAATGAATGGTCTGTATACATAATATGATGACTGCCTAATTATTTAATTCCTAATAATATTTCATGTTTATAATTGCATAGAAATGCTTGCCTTATCTAAGATTGCTTGACAATGAGTGCTTCGTTAAAATGGATAACATTGTGAATCTTTACTTAACTTGGAACTATATGACCTAACTTTTGTATTATAAGATCATAATGGCATGGCCTGGTTGCATGTAAAATAATGGAGTGTTTATTATATGAAATAATATTTGTGTGAATAAATGTTGAAACTTCCACTGTGAATTCTTGTATGAGTAAGATGGAGGTTGCGTGATTTGTGCGACAAGATAATGGTTACTTGGTTGTGAGTAAAATGTAAAATTCCAATGATGAGATTGACAAGATAATGAATGTACATGTAGCATAGGTTGGGCTTGGGCTGAGCCTCATAGGGCCCAAGCCTATTTAACAAATCGAGCTTTGAACCGGATTGAGGCTCACTAAATTTTTTTATTAACCCAAGTCCAACCCAATTGTTATGGGCTTGGGCTGAGCGGACCCATATATTCAATGGCATTTTCATATTTTTCCACTTTAATGTGCTAGACTGATGATTTTCATTCTAACAAAACTTGCAAAATCCATGATTGCTTCTGATAACAGAAGATTTCTCTCACATTAGTCAAGATTGGAATAGGTAAAAAACGAGATGAAATTGTAATCAAACCTATACGAGAGAACAGTTACCTCTCTCCGAGGCAGGCAAGCTAGAGTAAGTTTGACATGTGGCTGCTCCGGGACAACTGGTGTTGAGTGGTCAATGGGATGGTCGCACTTAAATCTTTCACCAAATTTGCACTGCCTGATTTTCATGTAATGTTGCAAAATACTTACACTGTATTGAGAGAAAAGCTATTGAGAAAATAACTCCAGTATTGCTTCCATTTTAAAATGGATACAGATTTTGACATTCATATACGTTTCCGTTTTAAAATGGATACAGATATGGATATCATTTTGATATCCGCAAACATCCTTATCCGTATCCATATAACTATAGTCATAGATTTATTTTTGACCCTATATAACATAATTCTATACCTTTTTTAGCATATTTGTATAATTTTTATGATACATACACATTTAGTAAACATCGAAGTGACATTTTTTTTATAAAATCCAGGCTAGCTTTTCTAGGTAGAAGTTGGTGGTTTGGGGTGGGAACACTCCCATCCTAGTGGGCTCAAATCATAGCTGGGATCTTCATGATGACGTTGTTTCCACGTCTAGAGGGCTAAAGTCCGCAAACATCGAAATGATACCTTGTGATACTAGTAGGGTGCGTTCTTGTATCAGGTTAAACCACCCCAAGGGTGGTTTAACTCCCCTACCCCATATTTTCTCCCTCCACGTGGGTCCCACTTTTTATCTTTTTAAAAAAGTTAAATAAATCAATTCTCCATCATCAAATCCATCAAAAAATAATATACTATACCATCATATCATATAAAAATTATAAACTACTCCACTTCTACTCACTTTTTCAAACTCCAATACAATCACATCACAATAACTTCTCACTTTTTCAAACTCCAATACAATCACATCACCCCAAACCCACTTCTAACCCACCCCCAGTTTAACCCTCTATCCAACCACCAAAACCCAAAAATGGGTTACCTGCAACCAGTTTAACCCACCTAAACCCACTATCCAAACACCCCCGTAGTGAACAGAGTACTGAGACCAAATATGAGACCTTTAGGCCATGTTTGAATTGAGGAAACTCATCTCTTCTCTCACTTGTAGGGTTTACTTTTCCTCTATTTTTTAGTACATTATATAAATAATTTCTTTTTCATCTACTCCATCAAAAAATAATATATTATACCATCATATCATCTAAAAATTATAAACTATTAAACTTCTACACACTTTTCCAAACTTCAACACAATCGCATCACAATAACTACTCACTTTTCCAAACTCTAATATAATCACATCACAACAAACCCACTCAACACAAAATCTTATCCAAAGATCAAAACATAAAAACGAGGTACCCTCCCCAGTATACCTCGGGGTAACCCGACAACCAAACACACCCTTAGGGCCCATTCATTTGGGGGGTTACCCCTCAAAATTTATTTCTCTATCCCTCTTATGGGGCACGCTCTCTCTCCATCAATATATATATATATATATATATTATACCACCATATCATCTAAAAATTATAAATTACTCAACTTCTACTCATTATTCCAAACTTTAGTACAATCACATCATAACAACTACCCCCTTTTCAAATTTCAATACAGTCATATCACAATAACTATCCATTTTTTTCAAATTTCAATACAATCAAATCACACAAACCCTCTCAACTTTAAACCCGCCAACCAAATACCAAAACACAAAAAGATATTACCATCCCCCGGATAACCCAACATTAATAATTCTTCCTTCTATAATGAATTTTAAATGATGATCCAACTGATCACATGACCAGCAGCACTAAGTTCTTCGATAGATTACTAATTCGAGTCAGGTCGTAAATTCGTAGTCCTTGCAGATGGTGTCACCATTATAGGGAAAGGATGCATCACTATTAGTCATTGATTTTCCATTAAATCTTCTTTGGATTAGCAAGATAACAACAAAGTTAAATAGTTGTTTTATCAAGATGGTTGTCTTGCATGATTGGTTGATGTGGATGAAGATTGGGATTAGTATGACTTGATTGTCTACAAGCTCTATGGAGATTTTTTTGCCTTGATGTCCAAGATATCTGGTAGGGAACATGGTAAAGATAGTTACAAATTAATCATCTTATGTCATAACCGTTTCTCTGCTTTAGAGAAGTTATTTCCTACTTTGTTTTTAGATATTCATGTTGAGAATAGTCGCCCATCACTTACCTTATTTCTTTTTTTAACAGGACACTTACCCTATTTCTAAGAGTAAAGACTCCTTTCTTTCCTGCTTTACTTCATTTTGATATTTGAGGATCGATCAGGATCAATTAGGTTAATGACTTGCATATTTTATCACTGTGATTGATAATTGATCAAGATTTGTGTTTATGTACTTGTTGAAATACATACATCGTTAAATTTATGACTATGGTTGTCAACCAATTTAATATCTCTGTCGACGTACTTAGCTTCAAGTAACCAAGGAATATCGTGCCATGCCCTTCCATTTCTTATCCCATGATATGGGAAGAGAGAATCCTCTGTTTTGGTGATGTGCCTGGTGTAATTGTTTGAGCCGCTCGATCTTGATCGAGCAGTTCGCACGATTTTGCACGGTATGGGCTCACAAAAGTGCAAGATCGTGTGAACCGCTCGATCAAGATCGAACAGCTCGAGTGGTTGCAGCAGAATCTGCTGCACTACACGTTACAGCAGACGATCCACCTCCTGATATGGGCATCATCCATGAGATTCATGCAATTACACGTCCAACAGAATTGGATGACAGAGAAAAAAATCGGTCATCTGTTGGATGTTCACTTTATATCATTCTTACTTGTGTTCACCTCATCAATCACATGCCTTCATCAGTGCACCAAAGCCATACCATGTACTCCATTCTGTATCCATCAAGGGATCCTCATAATTCAGTGGCTACCCCCATCAGATGCTGTATTCCTTAGTCAACTTCTTGACCTCCCGGTTGACAAAGTGGCTACCCCTATCAAATATTAAAATTTTTGGAATTCCAAATCTCGAAATAATATTATATTTCAAAAACTTCCAAACAGTTTTGCTATCTGCTGCTCGAATAGGGATAGCCTCCATCCACCTAGATAAATAATCTACCGCAAGAAGAATATATTCTAATCCTTGACTCTTAGGGAATGGGCCAATAAAGTCAATGCCCCATGCATCGAATACATTACAGATGATCACTGGTTGCATAGGCATGGCATCTTTGGAACCAAGGGTCCCTCCCATTCTCTGACAGACGGGGCACGACCTAACAAAATTGTAAGCATCTTTAAACAAGGTCGGCCAGTAAAATCCACATTGCAGTATCTTCTCAGCGGCTCTCTTCCCAGAGTGATGTCCTCCCACCTCCAAGGTGTAGCATAGATTGAGGATACTTTGGTATTCGTCTTGAGGAATATCTCTTCTCCATATGCAATCCGGTCCTTCAAAGAAAAGGAACGGATCCTCCCAATGGTACTGTCTCGCTTCAGATATGAGTTTATTCATGGGCCAACCCTGAGAAACTTCCTTGGTGAGAAGATAATTCACCGTGTTTGCATACCATGGGGGAGAGTCAATAGCAGAAATTTACTCGTCTGTGAAGATTTCACGGATGGATTCGGATTCCGAGATTTTGTTAAGTTCGTTCCTTGATAAATGATCAGCCACGACATTCTTAACACCATGTTTATCTTTAATCTCCAAATCAAATTCCTGAAGCAATAGTATCAACCTAAGGAGTCATGCTTTTGCGTCCTTTTTGGCCATTAAGTATCGAATGGTAGAATGGTATGTGTAAACTGTCACCTTTGATCCTAGAAGTATAGATCGAAATTTTTCCAAGGCAAAAAACTACAGCAAGCATTTCCTTTTCGGTCACAGTGTAATTTTTCTGAGCAGGGTCTAAAACTTTGCTTGCGTAGTGAATAGCATATGGGATCCCATCTTTTCGTTGTCCTAACACAGCTCCTACTGCGAAATCAGATGCGTCTGTCATGATCTCGAAGGGAAGAGACCAGTCAGAACTTGTAGGACGGGAGTCTCAATGATCCTCCTTTTGAGTAGTTCGAAGACTTCAAGACATTTATGATCTACTAGGAATTTGGTGTCTTTCCCTAGGAGGTCAGTTAGTGGTCAGGCAATTTTTGAGAAATCCTTGATAAATCTCCTGTAAAATCCGACATGCCCTAGAAAAGACCGTACTTGTTTCACATTTGTAGGTGGCTCGAGCTTCTTGATCACATCAACTTTGGCAGGGTCAACTTCCATTCCCTTCTTGGAGATGACATGCCTCAATACAATTTCCTCTTTTACCATGAAATGGCTTTTCTCCCAAGAGAGCACCAGATTCACTTCCCTACACTTTTGGAGTACCCGATCCAGGTGCGCTAGACAATCATCGAATGAATCACCATGGACCGAGAAGTCATCCATGAAGACCTCCAGGAAATCCCCTACCATGTCGGCAAAAATCGCAATCATGCATCGCTGGAAGGTACCGGGGGCATTGCAAAGCCCAAAAGGCATTCGCTTGAATGTGTATGTGCTGAAAGGACATGTAAAAGTAGTCTTTTCCTGGTCCTCGGGGGTGATGGCTACCTGATTGTAGCCTGAGTACCCGTTTAAGAAACATAAGTATTCTCTCCCTACCAATCTCTGCAGGATTTGATCAATAAAAGGCAACGGAAAGTGATCCTTCTTCATTGCGGCATTCAGACGCCTGTAATCCACATAGACACGTCACGACGTGGGTACCTGTGTCGTGATCTCTTCTCCCTCCTCATTGTGTGCATAGGGCTGGGTTTATCCCTGTAAGATCAGACAATAGCCTTGCGGTTTTTCTTCAAAACATTAAGCAGGCGGATCTCCTGCTCTTCAGTCAGATATGAACTGATGATGACAGGAAACCGTCCCTTTTCTCCTGCAAGGAAGGCATACTTAAGTGTAGGGGGCAATGGTTTGAGTTCAGTTAGGTCAATAATGTTGCTCGAATCTGGTCCCCTCAGTGATGCTTCTTGTTGTGATGTGGATGTTTGCAGTGTATCAATATCGGCCACCATCGTAGGTGTTTCTGGGATCGGATCGCTAATGATGGAATGTGGTGTGGCAAGCACCGCGTCCGATCTGTGTACCTTACTCAGGGATTGTCCATAAGGAGAATGGACTGACAGGTCCAGAGGGGCCTTTGAGTCTCCTAGAGTATAGGTAGATGCATGAATGAGCTGGCAGACTAGCTTATCAACAATTTCCTCTTCAGATGAGGTTGATTCTATCATAGCAGTTGGGTTTTGTCTCCAGGGCCCAAATGTTGCTTCTGTATATTCTGTCTCAGTTTCTGATTTTTCAGACTCAGTGCTCGACTCAGTGTCAGGTCTTTGAAACCTAGTTTGCTTCATTTTAAGTTCCACTTTTCCAAACTGGATTCCCCCGGATGTGTAATCAAATATAGCTCATGTGGTCCTAAGGAAGGGTCGCCCTAGTATCATTTGGGAGTCATTCCTATTTCTAGGTACATCCATGTCAAGTATTGTGAAATCTACTAGGTAGTTTTATCCCTCTATGTTGATGACAACATTTCGAATCTCCCCCTAGGTCTCTTAGTTGATGTATCTACGAATTGAAGTACTGCTGCAGATTACTTAAGAGGACCTAGATCAGATACTCAAATAGGGTTGTGGGCATGAGATTAATGGATGAGACATTGTCTAATAAAGCTCTTGCAAACTTGATTTCTTTGATTTGGCTAGTGACGAAGTAAGCACCTATGTCTCTTTTATTCCGTGGCAGCTCATTTTTTATAAGACGAGATGAGGCAACAGAGAGTATGTGTTTCTTTGTTCGGCTAGGAGTCTGTTTGCTGGCCCTTGTTGGTGTGCATCTCACCTTAAGGTACTTTCGAAAAGCCGAGTCTCTTTCTATCATCTCGTCTAAGGACAGAGTGACCTTAATATTTTCTTTGCAGATGCGGGCCATCTCGTCATCATTTTTTTGGTTTTTCATGGTTTTATTCTTTCCCGTCGTAAGAGCACGGGGGAAAGGGATGGATTTGTTGTGATAAAAAACATCACTTTTATTGAATGAAAAATTGTTTACAGGACTCGGACTAAAAACAGGGAAATTGGTGGTCAGATGTTGCTGGTGTCTTGGTGGTGTTTCTTTGTCAGACTCAGACTCTGACTCTCCATTATCTCCGGGTGGTGTGGATGGGACTTCTTCTTTCTCTTCTTGTCTTCCTTCGTCAATTCCCCCTGGGTTGTGTGAATTTGTGGATATTGGAGCTATGTCACCGTGTTCCTTTGCTCGATCAGGCATGGTTACGGTCCTTCCGCTCCTAAGAGAAATATGATAAGTGTTATTATTTGATGAGAGCTCGTGTTCAGGTACGGAATACTCAGAGATTAATACCTGATTATGTCCGAGGCTATTTGGGTTAGCCTGAACTTGAGCTGGAATCACGATCTGGGATGCGATCACTTCATCTTTCCATCGAGAGAGTCGATTTATGTCGACTCTCATGTCATGAAGCTCATCCAGCACTCGCTGGAGTTACGAAGAGATAGAAGAAGAGGAGGACCCTTGGCCCTGCCTGGCTTGAGGCTGCTGATATTGTCTGAATTGACCCTGCTGGCCTTGGCGTTGGTTGAGCTGTGGATGTAGTTGTGGGTTCTGATAACCCGTGCGGTATTGTTGTCGCTGCTGCGGTTGAGGCTGGTAGGTGGGTTGGGCTTGCGGTAGACGAGGGTTCGGAGTAGAGTTTTGGTCTGAACGGTTGATCGGTTCCAGGTTATACCAAACTCCGTTTATCTCAATGACTTGTGGAGGTTCCTCGTAAACAGGTTGAACGAAGGTTTCTTCAGTTTGAAGGGACAAGACTTGGTCTTCACCCCAATGGCTCTGTTGCCCTACCCCTTGACCTTGAATGTAGTGAATTTGGTGTATGGTTGCGAGGGTGAAGTCAGGGCAGGTATCTTAGATACCCTGTCAGTCAATTCCTCCATTTGCTTAGGCAATTTAGCCAATTTATCCATATTAGATGATTTATGGAGTTCGTCCACCTTTTTATAAATCTGCTCGACCATGGTTAGCTTATCAACTATTACTCCCATATCAGCACTCTGATCGGTCGTCAGATTATTCACCATCTTTTTGGAGTCGGCTATGTAAGCCCGACTAGTGGTTTGTGCATGGCTGGATTCAGCCGATCTCTCGAACACCTTGTAGACGGTGTCCTCATGACGTCCCATGTAGCTTCCTCCGCAGGATGCACTTACTAACCCTTGAGCCTCAGGGTTCAGCCTGCTAACAAGACTTTGGACCAGCATCATTTTACTTATCCTGTGCCCTGGGCATTTCTGGATTAAGTCTGTGAATCTTTCCCAGGTTTCATGGAATGGTTCGCTCGGGTGTTCGGTGAAGCTTGTGAACTTGATCCTCATCTGATTAATTCTACTAACCGGGTAGAATTTCTTTAAAAACAGAATCTTGAATGTGGCCCATGTAGTGACTACTTCCCGTAAGTTTTTCAGCCAGTAAGCCGCCTTATCAGTCAAGGTGAAGGGGATAGCTCTCAACCCTATGTAGTCCTGGCTAACCTTAGGGTGGTAGAGGTTAGCACAAACTAACTTGAAATCACGGAGGAAGATATACGGTTCTTCATGATTATTCCCTCCGAACTTCGGCAACACTGCAAGGAGATGCAGTTTGTGTTCGAACGCATCCTCAGGAGGTATCGGCCTCAACCAATTATAGTCATCATCCAATTCAAGAAGGTACGTGTCTTCCATAGTAGCATCGCCTTGTTGCATTACTGCTATCTGTGCCCTAAGCAGTTCATTGTGTTGTTCGGCAGCGGTTATCCTAGCCAAGAGTGCCCGAATAGGGTCATTGTCATTCTCATCGTCACCAGGGTTCTTCTTTGGAGGCATTGTGATTCACCTTCAGAAGAAAAGAGTTCAGTATTAAGTGATGGAATTAAGTGAAGATTTTCTAAGGATAAAAGTTTCCTTAGTGAAGGAATGAAATGAAGGGTTAGTCTGGGATTGACTGAACTCTGAAGGAGGAGGAGTGTTAAAGATGATGACCCTAGGACTAAGAGGAGTCGAGAAGAGAGTCTTCACGAGAATGCATACACAAAGCAAACACAAGTCAAATTTTTTATATTCACCCACTCAACACAGATGAAGGCACGTCAGGGTTCGGCCGCTTATCTTTTCAATTTTAATTTAATGATAAAACAATCTTGAAAATTAAGCGGAGCTGTTAGGTACCGAAATATTTCACGAAGACTGTTCCGAGTTCATACAACTAGTTGCATCTACTTTCAGCCAGTATAGTGTAAGTACGGACCGTTTAAACTGCTACCCGTGATACTTGAGGACGGAGCCTTCTGTAGTGTCCTCTAAACCACCTACTCTGCTAAGGGAAGTCAGATCGTGAAACGGCTACCCGAGACCCTCACTGAAAAGTAGCTAATTGTTTTTAAGAATAGTAGTCTTTGCGAAATTTCTCAGTTTTGGCTCTATCTTAAGTGTGTGTTCTAGTCCTTACAAACAATGAGTGGGTTTCTCTCCACCAGACACAGGTTAATTTTATGTCAGTTTTATTTACAGTCGCGTTGATTAGCAGTCCCAGTTTTAAGTTAAGGTTATCACTGTAGTTTATGTGAGCACAGAAATTCACGCCTAACGAGCAGTTCCAATTCTTTTAAATCCTAAGTTGTAAAACTTGAGAAAGGGGAATCGGAAAAGCCAATGCAAACGTAAATCAATGATGCATGCATAAGAGAAAGACTTACAATGAATCCTTGCGTTCGTCATGCGGGATGCAGTACAAGGAATTAAAATTTACACTAGATGATATGCACAGATGAAAAACGCCCTAAGCATGTAGTTCTATTAGCTGGAAGAATTGATTTCAATTTTTGTCTAATGTTGAACGATCTATAGTGCGTATAGTTAGTGAACGTGTGGCCTAAGAATTACGAGCACAATCAATGATAAATAAACAGTCGTATATATGCGTAAGTCCTACGCCACTCAAGCTGGGTCCCAACCACACAGAAGGGGTTGAAACAGACCCGACACACCACAGAAAAGTTTAGTCTATATTACAAGGGTTCAAAGAGAGGGATCCTGAAAATAATGCAGAAATTTAAACCTAAACTAAGCTCTCTCTCTCTCTCACACACACAAAAAATTAAAATTCAATCTTCCTTGCAGATCCTTGATTAATATCCAAAATTTTGCTCCCAGTAGTCTGCAAAGAGAGAGATTGCGGTTAGTATCAGAAGTAAGAGAGAAATGCACAATAAAATGCAGAAGAAGAAAAATGACACAAAAATTAACTTCACAAAAATTAATTACAAAAAATGATTTAAAACCCTAAAAATTTATCGTTCCCCGGCAACGACGCCATTTGATGAACGTCAAAATTGCCTCTATAATAATAAGTAATTGTCGTAGTATAGGAGGCAAATTTGGTTCGTCAAAAACCACAAACTTTGAATGTTGTGGAGTATTTTTACTTGGCAAGTCTACCAAGGTTGAACACAGGGAATAGTGATTCTCAGTTGCGTGGTTTTAAATTAAATTAAATAATTAATTATTGTTTGATTAATTTCTATGTCGAGAAAATATACAATGCAATGATGAAGATACTATGCAAAGAAAATAAATAGAAATGATTATGCCCAGGATATGTGATTTGAAACGTGTTAAACCCCCAAATAATGTGATCTATAAGTTCACAAGATTAATCACAAATCAAAGTGGATCGAACTCAAGACTGACTCAATGCTTCAGGTTAATCAATTAATGCTCAGAATAATTTGAAGCAATATATCCGGCCTCCAAATGTCTTTGATTCAGTTCCTCGAATAGTTGACAATAATATTAAAGAAAATGATCTAAATTAATCCTCTTTAAAAACTAAACTATTTAGAATAATCAACAATGATTACAAGGGTTTAATCAGATTAAAATCATCATCCAAATTCCTGCAAAAATATCATCAATTTCTCAAGCACACATATGTCAAAATTAGCCTGCATAAGTCAAAAGAGATCCTCAAATGATAATTATCAATAAACAACCTCAGATCTATCCATAAAACTATGCTAAGTGATAGAGCATGAAAAGAGCTTCAAAATAATATATTATATGCGAAAAACGGAGTTCGTATGAGAAAGATATGCTAAAATGAAATTGCAGGGACGAAAAATTTAAATAAAATAAAGTTTTCTTTCAAAAAGTTCCCTGGAGGGGCTTATATGTAATTTATATAAAGTTGGAGGGGCCCCTCTGTAATTTACCCCTAGCGGGGGTATAATTGCAATATTTGAAAAGTCTAGGGGGTAGCTGCATTTTTTCCCAGATGCACGAGCCTTGCACATGCCTCTGGAGTCTCGGGTCCGGGGCGGAGGCACGGGCGTGGCCGAGTATAAGGGTCGGGTCCGGGCCTGAGGTTCGGAGCCCCGAACCAAAGGCTCGGATGACAAAGCTGTGGTTCGGCCGTTCGGGAGAACCGAGGCGGAGGCTCAGGGTCGAGGCTCGGCTGGCGAATGCATGGCGGCTCGTGACCTATTGAATCAAGGGTCACCTGCCCGATACAACGGCAGATGGATGTGAAAACGGGGACCGTCGGATCAAGGGCCACTGCCCGATCCGATGACAGTTGTATGATGTGAAACCGACGATCGGGGCGGAGTGGGACGATGGCCGTCGTGGGCCCTGGCAGTGGCGGGCGAAGGGGCGGCACCTCTGCACGGAGGAGGAGGACGAGGCTCGTGCGAGGCGGAGGCGGAGGCTGTCGGTTGCTGGCCGGTCGACGGGGCAGAAGGCCTCAGCCGTACGGGCAGGCGGAGCAGCCGAGCGACAAGGTGGAGCGATGGCGGAGGACCTGCAAGGGTTATCCCAAAAAAAAGGTGGGGGGCAAAGCTAATGCAATGCGGTGAAGCGCGGTGGTCGAGCCAGAGTCGGAGGCTCTTGTTGTGCGCATGTGGAGGAAGATCTGCGGAGAAGGTTGGGGGTTCGCCTAAAGGGACGAAGGAGCGGGACGCTGGCCTGTGCGAGGCTGGTGGTGGAGGTGCGTGATGCGGGCGTTAGGGAGATAGAAGGGGAGGAGTTACCTGGGAAGGCAGGGCTCCAGTTGTGGCTCGAGTCGCCGGAGGGCGACGAGCTAAGCAGCTCGCTAGGAGGCTGCAACAGAGCTCCTTGAAGCCCTGGATCTCGCCAAAATCTTTGGCCGCTGTCATTAGCAAGAGGGCGGATGAGGGCTGCTGCGGGGCGGTGGTGGTGCTTTATAGGTGCGAGGGAATGGCCGGCTTTATAACGGCCGGAGAAGGGAGGTGGCGCGGCGGTTACATGCAGAGCATGGGCCGAGAACAACTGAGAGGGGTGCGGAGGGGGCGTGAACGGCTGGAGGGAAGGTGGCGTCACGTGACCCGGCAGTCTGGAGAGAGGAAGTGGGGGTGCCACGTGGCACGCCCACGAGCTGCCACGTGGCGCCCCCAAAAAAATTCAAACTTAAAGAGATATAAAAATAAAAAAGAAATAAGAAGAGACCTCAGATCGAAAAAATTCCTTCACAAAAGTTGCTCGTCTAAACAAGATCTACAACTTTCATGAAGGATCCGGGAGCAAAAGAGGTCACTTGTGTGAAATGATATTTTTGGTGGTTTCCCACATGTATAGAAAACCAACTTTTTGGAGTTTTATAATTTTTTTGATGGTTTTAAAGAGGATAAAAATCTAGAAAAAAATACGACAAAATACAAGAGAATGAATTACACACTAATTAATTTTTTTGAATTTTTAATCAACAAGAAAATAGGAAAATAATTACAAGTGAGAAACACAGAATTTTTGTACAGACTCTCAACAAACACTTGGACTCAGTCAGTTTCTTTGATTTCAGTTTTAATCTGGATTTGGATTTTTATGTCGCTTAATAAAACTTTCATCGAAGAACACAAATGAAAAAGAAATAAAATTAAAAGGATTAATTATGTACATAAAAACTCAGGTCAAAAATAGCAAAAAGTCCAAATGTGCAAAAGAGGCCCAAAACCCAACTTTCACATATGAGCTCCGACTTTTTCGAAATTGGTCTTGTTTTGAAGGTATTTGAAAATAGAGTACTTTAAAGTGAGTAAACCAAAATCGGACATTGTATGAGGGAAATATGCTCATTTTAGTCTGTCAGATGTGAAATCAGACTTTAGGATTATTTCACACTTATTGGAGTTAGTAATTTTTTTTGTATTTTTTATTTAATAAGGTTACTAATATCTACACAATAGAGGTGGTTTGGGGTCAATCGAAATTAGGAAGATATAATTAAAATTAGGAGAAGTTAGCAGCTTTTTGGGCTAATTTACACTTGGAATGTTTAATGCAATTTATGCATGATGAAATGCAAATATTATTAACACAAGTATGAATGCTAATGATGCTCTGTTAAAGATTAAATGCATGTGAATGTTGGGGAACAGAGCCTAAATGACCAATTTTAACATGATGAATACGGAATTCATCAATGCCATAGGAGCAGATCTTCGGAGATAGATGCAGTACCGACAAACTTAGAGTTCAATGGTATGTCAAGATAATATAGGTCGTTCCAAGCTTGTAAATGACAGCCGAGTGGGGGGGATAGCCAACTTGACTAGGCCTAGTCGGCCATTAGTCGATCAGCCCGACTAATTGGGTCGACTAGTCGATCGACTTTTACATCAAGTTTTTTTATTTTTTTAGACTTTTTGCTTTTTTCAAAAAGCAAACTTTTACTAATATTCTTAATGTTATATTTAAAATCAATTACTTCTTTTGTTTCATTATGATAGTATAGAAAATGTACAATTCTATGTTAATATATAAGAATATATGTATAAAAATGATTTATATATTTAAAATAATTAAAAATTCCAAACCGACTAATGACCGACTAAATCTGATTAGTCGCCTGACTGTCGATTAATCCTTAGTCAGTGGAAACCGACTTGACTAAGCTTAGTCAGCCATTAGTCGGTCGACCCTACTAATCGGCTGACTAGTCGGTCGACTTTTACATCAACGTTTTTTATTTTTTTAGATTTTTTGTTTTTTTAAAAGCGAACATTTATTAATAAGCTTAAGTCAATTACTTCTTTTGTTTCATTGTGATGGTATAGAAAATGTACAATTCTATGTTAATATATAAGAATATATGTATAAAAGTGATTTATACATTAAAAATAATTAAATATTCAAAATCAGCTAATGACCGACTAAATCTGATTAGTCACCTGATTGCAGATTAATCCTTAGTCAGTGACCCTACCGACCGAGTACCGACTACCACTTTCTACAACCTTGGATCATTCTTCTCATGACCCTACCAAAAATCTAACGTGTCCGGATGTCCTGAAAATAACAACAAAACTAATCAAATATCACACAATAATTAAGCTTAATACAAAGCTTATGAATTGACAGCAACCTAAGAGGAAAATCATGAGCATAATGGACCCTAGAAAGTCAGAGCTTGGAAGAGGATTCCATAGTTCTAACAGTAGTAATCGATGATTGAGTCCCATCAGTGAATCGAACTGACTTCACAAAGGTAGATGGTACAGAGGAGGTGAGCCGACTACCTTGTCTAGTCGGATGAGTAGAGGCACCCGGATCAATAGTACAAGTTGGAGCATGAGTACAACAGAGTTGGCTACTATACCTGAAGGAGTAGCCAGAGTAGCAGTGGTAGTGTCATTAGAGGTGCTACGCACTGGAGTCTGAAAGATCTACATCAGGCATGAGTAATGTGCATTATTAAGATGAATTGTCTTGCCACTGGAGGTTGCTGCAGGCGATACCTCTTCCGTATCATCGGTGTCTTCATAGGCATTATTGACGTGATAAGGAGGTACATCAAACTTTTTCCAAAAATTTTCAGACAGGTGGTTCCACCTACCACAGTGAGTGCATGAAGCAATAAAGTCTCGTCTACGACCATAACCAAAGTCATGGCCTCGTTTACATCCAGATTCTTGTCCACGAACACTGCCAGAATCACAGCTACGTACTCCTCAAAAGCCGTATCTGCCTCCACTCCCAGATGAGGCCATATGTGCAAACTTCTCTCCTGAAGGTAAGAAAGGAGGCCATGCATCAGATGTCTCGGGGTCCTCAAGTAGGCCAAAGATGACCTTCATCGTTGGCAGTGTGTTTGAAATAAGAAATTGCTCCTTCCCTGCCTGGTATCTAGAATGCAAGCCATCAAGGAAGTGGTATACCTGCCAGTTAGAACGCTCTTATACCTGTTTGGTGCAGTATAAGGGTTGAAATGTGGCAAGTTCCTCATACAAGCTGGAGAGATGCATGTAATATTCAATGAGAGTGGAGTCACCCTGAGATGCAGACCAGATTCACATATAAAATGTCCGCAAGGCGTGACTGTGTCTTCTTCTGGGAGTATGTCTGCTTGAGATCCTCCCACATTTCCTTGGCTGTGTTTTTGTAAAGGAGATTTGAGATAATGTGAGCCTCAACACTGTTGGTCATCCAGTTGATAATCATGTAGCTGTCTGTCTGTCAGTTTTCGTACTCTTTGTTCTTTTCATCTAAAGGATCTTTAGTCAGGATGTAGAGTTTTTTATGAACACCAATGAACACTATAAAAGATCGAGAACATATCACGTATTTTTCTGTGCCCTTGAGTTTGTTAGTAGTGCCTTGCGCCATAATATTCATGGCGAAGGGCTTTGTTTCAGTAGAAGGAGGTGCCATGATGGTCTTAAAACAAAAGGAAGATCATGTGATCGACCAAGGATGCATATATGGCCTAAAAATTTCCCTATATCTCATGTTTTCCCGTAAAGAGGGGTTGAAACATCAGTGTACATCAGATTTGGAGTTCTGGCATGGTTCAGGACGAGTTTTGGACCTCCGAGAAAGACCTATGGCACTCATGGAGGGCAGCTGCAGGGTTGGTGATGGATGTGGTAGATTTTCAAATAAAGGGAAGGAAGACAACATTGAAGCTTACATAGTTTCTGACTGTGCTGAATCTACTTAAGATTGATGTCCTACTTCTGGTTACTGGATTTACTACTTCCGCTCGTTATATGGAGAAGCAAGAAGCAAAAGATGATGCCAACACGAGTGCCATAGTTGAGTACCTCACAATGGCACTCGATCTGGCATACATCATTGATTGCAGAAATGCCGTTGGTCCAGATCATACTTAATGATATGGGTACTTCTAATGAAGGTTACCATGAGAATTGCAAACAAGCTAGTTCAACAAGATCATACTTAATGATATGGATAGTTTTATCAATCTTCTAATGAAGATTTACCATACAAATTGCAAACAATCAAGTCCAACATGTTCGCATCGAACACATTGAGATGCATTGACACTTTATTTGAGGGAAGATCAACACTTATGGAACAAGAGGGTCCATAAGTGGTTCTCTTGAAGGGGATCGGTGTTTGCATCTTATGGAGCAAGAGGGTCCAAGATTCACCCACATCAATTCTCAACCCTGTAGTCCAACTTCATGTGATACCTTCCCATGTGAGGGCGAGGCCCATGTATACCAGACCAGATCGTCTGCTGTAATGTCATTTACAACAGACTTGCTATAATTTCTTATTTTTTCTTTTTCAACTTCGATTCCAAATTCCAACCTTGTAGATTGAATCTTGGATTAACGCTTTACATATCCTTCAAATTTTCCATTAATCGGTAGTTATTTGCTATTTTATCCTAATCTTTGAAGATCCAGGTAATATTTAAGCAACTTAAATTACATTTAAAAAGGACCCATATCTTGTAATATTAAGACAAAATAACAAATAATATCCAATTAATGCGAAATTTGAAAGATATGTAGAATATTAACTCAAGATTCAATCTATAAGGTTGGATTTTGGAATCGAAATCGCAAAAGAAAGAAAAAAAATCACAGCAGGTCTGCTGTAATTGAGATTACAACAGACGATATGCTCTCCAGGTATTACACCATCTGGATCATATCTATCGAGTGATAGAAGGACCTTCAACTTGGTGACTTCACTCAATGGTTTCCTTAAACGCGCACACCACTTGAGGATGATTGATTTGTACTTCATCAGTATTCCTTTTGTTTGTTTATGTTACTCGTATTTTTCTCCATGCGCCATTTCAAGTGCAATCATGGAAATGATGTGATTTTTCTCCCCTATACTAGTATGCTTGATATTTATTTATTTATTTATTTATTTATTTTTATTGTATGCAGGCCACCATACTGAGAAACGGAATGAAAAAAAACAACAATAATCCCATCGACCATTTTGCGGCACTGTAGACCATCACTGGTTCTAACACAGGGGGGCATTCCCTTCTCTGTTGCTTAACCTTCGAAATATCATTACTTATCCTGGATTATAATTGGACTTTTATTTGTTGAGAATGATGGCTCCTTCCATTCACTGTTTCAATCCCATTATATGGGTATAAAAACTTAAGATGCTCCACTGATGCAAAAACCTTTATATAATCTGTATTTGGTTAGATATCCTAACAAACATTAGAACTATACTATATTTATCCCTGCTATAATATGCTTTTTAATCTGTTGTCCTTGGATGCATGCCCTTTGTTTATACGTGCTAATTCTTGCCAGGAATATAGTATCTTCATATTAGCGATAGATTTATGGTTGAGGGCTTATATCCGCGAGCATTAATTATGATATATACTCTTAAGCTTGAGGTGCACTTTGTCTGACTTTGGAATATGTGATGCCTACCTTGTGCAAACGTGAAATTCATACTTAGAAGGCGTGCATAGTCATGTGAGATACGGATGTATTTTTATAATATGCGACATCTGTATACCAGGAGGATGAATGACATTGTCGTAGGGTAAACGCATGATTACACACCATACATCTATCAAGAGTTACGTAATGATACCAAAAACATCGATACACACGTGCATTTTGAAGGATGTTTATCTATATTATATGAGAATTGAGGGTTTCATGGGGCTACTCTTAGGAGAAGTCAACTTGGCTACACCTGCTTGTATTTTTTTATTTTTTAAAATATTTTTTGAAAACACATGGTGCGTTTAATTCACTTGTAGAATAAACACTTATAACATGTTCATCTATAAGGGGTAAATTTCAGCAATTCATATTGCGTAAAAATTTGACAGGCTTGATGGATGGGATATGATTCTCGAATTGAGTTGAAATTTGAATGTGAATATGGTGTATTATAGTGATCTAAATTTCCATTGATATTTTCAGAAAATATCTCATGAAAATTAAAAAATAAGGTTGGAAGTAGTCAAATTGGCTTCTTGGTGGGTCATTAAATCTGAGGATAATGGTTCTTGCAAACCTCAAACATCGTCTTGGAAGTATTTTTTCGAAATGGTTGTACTCAGGAATGCACTCAAAGTCTCACCCGTCCCATGTGGACTTCCAAATCACATAGCATTTTGGGTGGTGTATTTCTTGATTTTAATAGCTTGGACCTCCTAAACTTAAAGCCCTAAACCCTTGTCATCGCCTGTCACCCCCACCAGCCCTCCGATCTTACTCCCACCCTCCATGGTTCGTCCTCCATCCTCATCTTCCACGATCAGTCCACTTGATACCTGTGCCAGCCCTCCCATCCTTACCTTACATAGTTACTTTGACTCCCCCCTCTCTGTCATTCCTCATGGTCGCTTTCTATCGCGATTGACGTCTTCTCCCTCTTACTAGTCGGAATGCTCAATTTCGTGTTGCTCTTGATCTTGGCGTTGCTGTTGCGAAGCTCCTTTACCACATCTTCAATGGCTCCACCTGCATGCACTTTGTCTTGCGAGGTGTGGCTTTGTCCATCAGCCATTTTATGTTCTCGAATCTATTTGTTGGTGCTTTTCAGTGTGAGTTATTTCTTAAATTGAGCGTTCCGATCAGTAGTGACACTTTGGTGTCATAGCTCAGTCTCACAACATGTGGCAGGAAAATCTCAAGTTTGATATTCACTCAGTCTTATTCATTAATGGTCTGATTCAAATTCGATTTAAAAATAAATGAGCTAAATCTTGATATAAGTTTGGGTCGTTTATTTAAATGAGTCGAACATTGAAATGACAGATTCACTCATGTTCGGTTCATTAAAAGTTTGATATACAGTACATATTATATATATTTATAAAGGAAATTTTTCCTCGAAAATTTATACAAGGAATGAGGAGTTTGCACCATGATGCAAACAAGGTATATGCACAAGAGCTCACAGCCCTTAATCTTGATATAACAATGCATTATAGTCATTCAACATTCCCAAAATACTTAAATTCCAAGGAGCTTTGTTATTAACCAAACCTTAAACAAACTGAATCGAACCTTTGTGAATCATGTCGAGTCGAACCGAATTTGAACACCATTTTCATTTTATCGAACAAACCTAAACCTTTAACAATGCTAAACAAACCGAACCTACGTAGGTTCATTCAAGTTCGATTTGATTACACTCCTATGTGGGATGCTTGAAAACTTGCACTTGAACTATTTGCACAAGTCCTCTCGCCTTTGGTTTGAATCTATGCCTTCCCTTTGGCCGTGCCTTTCTTTTTCTATTGTGGTATGTTCTTTTGTGAAGATTATTTCTTCCATCAACAATCATAATTCGTTATGTTTCTTTTCATGTCTTGATTAAAAGTACCATTATTTGAATTATGATACTTCCACAATCCAATTTTATTTTAAAAGTAAGATTAAATTAAATGATTTTTAACAGGTTCAAAATCAGTGAAAATGTGAAGTTACTTTTAAGATATTTTAATCATAAGTAACTTGTAGGATATGAAGTAAAAGTCTATCCTTGTCAAGATTTTATTATATCATCTTCCATCCAATTATGAAATGTGGTAGATAAAATTAAGGAAAACACGACATTTAGATTATCTGGAGTATATTAATTTCATGTAAAACTAATTAAATCAATTGTAATTGACATTACAAAATTTATGAATATCTGGAATTCAATTATGTTATTAAATTTTATTTAAATGTATATGTTTAATTATAATATTTTAAGCATTCCTTCTTGAGATATTTTTATATTCTCATACTCGGACTCCATTGGTTTTTCAGATGTGGTGCGAGAAATGACATCGGGTACTTGAACCTGCATTTTCAAATGGGTAGCTGTAAGTTTCGAGTCATAATGCATGGTTCAAGTTGGATGCTGATGCAGATATTTTAGACACCCCTGCATAAGCCTCTGGCATGTAATAGGTTGCGTCTCCAGTTCCATGGTAGTGGCCCCCTCTTGATCACATGAGCCCTCGATGGAGTCGCCTCAACAACACTCCAGCATGTAAATTTTCATGCAACACTAGATAATAGATAATAATGTGTGTGTCTACACAAACACGCGCTCACACACGCACACACACGCACACGCACATACACAAACGTGTATACATAAACATACACATATACATATGGGTAAAATGTGTATGTCCCCTGAGGAGCTAACTTAGCTCCCTTAGACTTTTTTCATGTTTTTTGTGGACTTTTTTCAAATACATGGGAGATTTGATAACTCAATGACAATGTTTTGTCATTCAAATTCCATGTGAAACATACACAGTTAAGTTGTCCATCTAGAAGAGGCTGATTTCAACAAGCTTGAGACAATTAAAATTTGATGGTCTTGGATGGGATAGGAATATCCAAACACGTACACACACACGCACACACACAGATACATGTAAGCACACACGCACGCACATGCCCACCCACCCTCACACACACACCCACGCATGTGCGTGCGTGCACACACATGCACGCACACACCCACCACACAACACACACACACATGCACATGCCTGCACCCACCCACCCAGGTACACACACACGCACACATGCGCATACACATACACACACACAATTATAATTTCCATGTTTAGATCCGAGCCTTCTTCAAGAAAAATTATCTTTGATAATTTATTGGGTTTGGACCAAATTGAATCGTTTGATAATCATATAAAATGCTTAAAATCAAGTTGTCCATGAGTAATCCCGGCCAATTATAGCCCACTCCTACACTTTATGAGTGCGATATCCTTATCCACATACTTCCGTAACATCCTTGTTCAGATATGTGTAGCAAATGCAAATAAGTGGATGCATATATATATATATATATATATATATATGTATGTATGTATGTATGTATGTATGCATGCATGTATGTATGTATGTATGTATATGTATATATATAGGGGACCTTTTAAATGAGGTGGGGGCTTTTCTGAAATTGTAAAGGCCACTGTGAATTAAGTAAAAACTCTGTAGCAGTTTTGTAAAAGTATAAACTACACATTGCAAAAAAATGAATTTTGTAAAATATAGCATCCAAATTTAAATTAACATTTCCATCCAATATAATAATATTTTCATAATTTTATTTCACTATACATGTTGTCTTAATATTTATTATTATATGTATGAAACAAGAAATTGTAAAATATATAGGAAAGATGCCTAAATTGAGGGTGGCTCACCATATATATGGTGAGATCCTACCTCATTTGAAATTTCTCCTATATATATATATATGAGTGATCCTGTGAGAGTAAAAAGTTGTGAGAGCATGAGAGGAGTGATTCTGGACCACTAGATTCAACCAGGAGAGAGAAGACCGAATCTAGTTGTCCAGAATCACTCCTTTCATGCTCTCACAACTTTTTGCTCTCATAGGATCACTCTTCTCTCTCTCTCTCTCTCTCTATATATATATATATATATGTGTGTGTGTGTGTGTGTGTGTGTGTAATTATAACCTTATTCTTTTTTGAACTATGGATATGGATAAAGAAACATATTTCTTATGTAGTGTAAATCACATACCATATCCTTATATATGAATAAATATACGACAAAATATAATTATGATTTGCCTATGAATATTTAATAGATGGATACCGATTTTCACATAGATAATAAATATCTCCTAACACTTCCACTTACACTTAGATAAAATATTTTCTACGATTGGAATTAATAATTGACTAAATCAAAATCAAATAAAATATAGATAAAATAACATGACAATAAATTAATATGATAAATTAGATAACTTGTATAATAAATAAATAAAAAATATAAAGATATTTTTCTTTATGTATTTGAAAATGACTCCCAAAATACGATGCATCATATGTATTCCTCTAACAAATTTAGATTAATGTTTATGCATACACATATGCTGATATATGTTTTTGCAATATATACACATAGATTTGGTGATATAGACATCCATACCCGTAACGAAAATATATATAGTTATTTTCATGTCCACATCCTCTGAAAAATAAAGATGACATCTATATCCACAAAAAAAATCATTATCCTGATTAATGATGATCCGGAACCAATGATCTAAAAGTGTTGATTGTAGCACTGAATTAATGGAGATTAGAAAAAAAAATTATTTTCACCACTTGAAATTAACTAGGTAAGTGTACCCTAGGTTGAACACAAGGAGGCAGCTCAGTCCCTAGGTTGGAGAAACACACATTCTGTTCTATGTTCGAGTACTAAGTTTATTTTTGCGTTTATGTGTTTTTAATGTATGTCAATTTTTATATTACTTGTTAAATTTTTATTTTTTGATTAGGTTTAATTTAATAATTTTTTGTATTTTAATTTGAGTAATAAATTAAATAAAAGGAAAGGAGATAGAAGAATAAAAAAGGAAAATACAATATATATAATATAAATGATTTAATATATAATAATACATAAAGGAAAAACGAGGTTTTAGAAAAAATATAAATAAAATATTTTTGTGATTTTTATATTTTCTAAATAAAAAAATAAAATCAAACCCAAACAAGCGTTTGAAAAAGATAAATAAGAGAAATGGGTTTAACTTTGAAAAGATGAATCTGGTTTAAAATAAGGATATAACATCAATGAATATTTTTCTTCTTAAAATAGGTTCAAAGTAGAGTTGAGAATATTTTTGTTACTTTGAATTTGAAAGAATTTATAGTGATTTTCAGAAGGCTTTTTATACTTTTTATGGTTTTAAGATATAGACACAATATCACTCAAAGTTTTTTTAAATGTTGTGTGCCTAAGTGGGAGGCATTACCTTTTTTGGACATTTTTTAAAATAAAATGGATTAACTAAAAATCAAGTACTAATAAAGCTGTAATCACTAGATATTTAGACTATGAAATAAAAATCCAACAAAAATCCCTGATAAAGAAAAGTCAAGGCTATAAATACATATTTTTAAAATTTCAAGATATTTCAAATTATACCTTAAATAAATCAAATATGGAAATCTTGTATAATATCTTTAATCCGCTAATCAAAGTATTTTTCAATAAATTTAGGGAATATCTAGGTCTACATAGATCTAAAACATATCTAAAATTGGACCCAAGATATTTGTTAATAATAAACTATGAATTTAATAAGAATACATGGTGCATTTTATTCAAAATTCCTTAATTAGTTCACCATAGCTTTAAAAATCATGAAACATGAATATTTTGCAATTTGCAATATTGGGAGTACACTAAAAATTGTTTCATGCAATTTGGAAAAAATGAGCACGATATTCCACCTACTGTCAAAGGGAATAAATGCAAATAATTTTAGAAGTCCCAAGTTCGAAAAGTTGTTTGAAAACTCCTTTGTAATTTCTCCAATCAATGGGGTTTGATTGTGAAGATCCCAAGTGGACATGTGGCAGTGCTAGCCGTTCCAACGACATGTTGATACATATGTTATTTGAAGTACTTTGAGTGGTGTGTCACTATAAATTGGTGTCACATGCTAGCTTGAAAGTGACTCGCTCATAATCCGATGACATGGAGGGTTAAACTCAGCCTTGATCAAGTGGCGCTAATCATACCACATGGCTTACTAAGGGGTGTGGGCTGAGTCTTCAATCGAATGGTGGTTTATTTATGGTTTTGGATGACTTAGATTAAAAGATAATATCTTATTTAATGATGTCTATTCCCCTTGATACCCATCTTCTTCTCAGTTCAGATCATGCGAATGAGGGGATCTGATGCCCAATTGCTATGTTTGCCCTTCCTTCAGCAATGGCTTCAACGTTGACATGCATGGTGTTGTTTTGGGTGAGAAGACAACCTGTAAGAGGTGTGGGGCTCGAAACTTGAAAGTTGGCATGAGATGGCACAAAAAAATGCTCTGGATTGGCATTAGTCTCTTTATGCGGTGGAGGAATAAGATATACTTTCAGCCACCACGCATGGAAGGAGTTGAGAAGGTTTGTGGGAAGGAGGCGGAGATGTAGAGCTTCAAGGTGGTTGCGACGATGATGAGTTGGGAATAAGATTGGAAGAGTTTTTAAACTAAAAACAAGAAAATAAAAACTAGAGGAAGAATATGATAGTGATTACCTAAAGTTACTACTATAGTCTATTGAAGATACTGGAGGAGGACACCTATGGTTGTTGAACTTCGAAGAGCATGGAAAGGATCATTGATTCAAGTCAGCGGCATTGAGATTAAATTAGAAAGCCTGAAGGATTGATGCAAACTGAAGATGGATTGGATCGTGCCAACCATTTGGCATCGATATGGCTCCATCTCACACTCCTCTTCCTATCATACTAAAGAAAGGGAAAGAGTTGGGGAACCAAGGTTATACTCAACAGATGGTTTCGAAATTGGGTTCTCTAGGAGATTTTATTCAGATGAGGATTCGAGATGGAATGGCAGTCCGATCAAAACTATAGTGGTTGGCAAAGAGCGTGGTAATCGAGGTGGAGATCGAACATGAAATGTGGCTGGATTTTCTGGTGGTTGGTATTGTTTTACATGGAAGATGAGAGTCAAATGGGGAAGATGGTAAAATAAACCAAGGTCAACTTTCCCAAAAAGAGAAGATGGGTGATGTGGAGGGGGTACCAATGAGATAGGGGTCTTGATTGGGGGTAAACTAAGGAGTGTAGTGAATAGGGTAGTCAAAGGTGGGGGCACAAATTGCTTGCTATAAAGAGGGTTGCAACAGACTCTACTGCACCTTTGGGGCCGCTCGATCACGATCAAGCGGTTCCCACGAAATCCCTCGATCTGGGCCCAAAAAAAGTAGGATTTTGTTGGGAACCACTCGATTGTGATCGAGCGTCCCCAAAGGGTGCAGTAGAGTCTGCTGCAACCCTCTTTACAGCAGACGATCCGCGCTACAAAGGTGGAGGAGTGGGGGCCACATGGTCCAATCACAAAAAGAAGGAACCAAAAAATAAGAATAAATAAAAAGAAATGGTAGATGTCTTCAAAATAAAAAACTCAAAAAACGTATTAGTTTTTTTTAAAAGATTGTATAAGAAAGTTTTTCTAGAAATTTTTAGAATTCAAGATAAAAAAATAAAAACCAATTTTTATAGGCATACAATACATATTTTTTAAGTTGTATATTCCTTTTCTTAGTTTCTTCTTATTAGTAATAGTACCATACTATATATTATAATAATACATGATATATACCACTTGGACATATTTTTCTATTTTTAATTTTGTGAAATAAAAAGGATAAAAATAGAAAAGCCAGAATGTATGTCAAATATACCAAATATACCTATAGAAGTAACACAATTTTTTATTTCTTTTTAATTTTGTATTTTTATTGATTTTATATTTTTTGGAGAAATAAAATATATATGTAATAAAACAAAATTGAATTAAGTAAAATTGAGTTAAAATAAAACATATACAGAAAAGGAAAAGCGGAATCCAATTGTAAAAATAAATGGGTCCCCAAACTGACTTTTCAGAAACGAACCCCGCTCACTTTCAAATTATTTATAAAACTGAGTACTTTCAACAACAAACTTTAAAAGTGAGTTGGAGTAGATTGGGATTGGTATGCTCTAGATATAAAATCTGAAATGTAGGTATATTGAAAAGGTGAACTGATATCTTTAAAGTTTTATACATTTTATTCAATTAATGCAAAAGAGATTATGTCTTTCGGAGTTTTATAAAAATAAATATAAATGTTTGAAATATGAGTTTGTGTATTTGTATTTCTAATATTTCATGTATAAAACTTTTTTTTCTTAATTCCTTATTTTTCCAACTTTTTATTCAGTCAGCCAAGATTTACAACATCTGTTTCAAGGTGAAGGTTGAAATATTAGACCTTGTAGTTTATTTTCTTGGTTTTATTTAGATTTCCTGCAAACATATGCATGCACATAGTATGTACCCTTTTATTTAATTTTTGGATTTCTTTTTACATATTTTTATTGTTTTTAAGGTATTAAAAATACATCTTGTAAAATATTCATGATTTATAAAAAAGATATATTAATGCATGAATGCATGCATTTGTTAAAGTAATTAGTTCATTTTACGACTCTTAGGTGGTTGAAACACAATTTCTTTACTTTTATATATCCTCCAAATGAAAGTATATCTACATCAGTTAAAAATGGTTATGATGGCAGATCGATATATATATGTCCCTAATTGATCGCAAGATCTGGATATTATCAATTACTTGTTCTATAGTAATTATGTTAGTTATACCCTTGATGAATCCGCGATTCATCATCTCAATATCTTGATCTTAGCAAAATCCCTGAGTAAAATCCTAAATAAATGTCCATAAAATCAATAAATTAATAAAATATCTCTTGTAAATAAAACACACTAATTATTGTATATTAGATTGTACAAAATAAATCAACAATAAAAAAGCTGCAAAATAAAGGAGTTTTTCACCTGTAAACAACCCAAAACTTCATGTATTTTTAATAAATTCATTTCAACTCCTTTTTGGTAATTCTTTCTCTAACTTGTTCATAAAAATGTATATAAAAATACAAAAATATAAAATAAATTCCACCTCAAATAAATATTCCTAGATCCTAAAAATAAAAAGTCGTAAAGTCCAACTTTCCGGCCAAATTCCCGCTCCTTATGAACTCCAAATTCACCAAACTCACTTCAAAAGTTTAAGTTAGAAAATTATCTATCCAATGAAAGTAGCTTCATTAAAATCGGAGCTCGTTTGCAAAATTTGGATTTTGGGACCTTGGTGTACAATGTATATATTGTATGTATCTCCCTTTCCTCATTTTTTATTTACTCTTCTTAATTACTAAAAAATCCAAAAAACTTTTATGTTTCATTTTATTTCTAATATTTTTTATTTTTAGTTTGTGAATATCTTTTATTGAAAATACAAAAAAAATCAAATTTAAAAAAAAAGTAAAAAATGTGTACATATGGTTTGTTTTGTGGTTTTACTTTTGTAAATTCTCCACTATTTTTCTCTTTATTTTATTGTATTTTAGTAGCCTACTTTATTTATTGCGTTTTTCTTTATTTATTTTCTATTCTCTACACTAACTTCCCTCTTCTTTTCATTCTACCACCAACTTCCATTCCACCCCATATTCTTCATTAACCTCTATTCAACTCCACCAATAATCTAACCTCTCATTCAACTCCACCACCTTTCTAACCTCCCTTTCTCTTCTTCTTTAAATCTGTCTCATCATCCATATTTTTTGCCATCCGCCATTATTATAGAAAAAGGAGAGAGCTTGGAACGTGGTGTCGATGATAGTGGCTTATCATCTTCCTCAAGCGACGACCTCCTTTAGGCGAGATCCGCGGCGACCACCATCCCCATGTCACAAGTTCCCCATCGAGCTCGCATAGCTTCTCTGATTTTATTTCGCCAATCGGATAGAGGCGATGACATGAGTCCAGCGTAGCTGCTCCTCAAATCCATCAAAGATGAGGTAAGAATTTCATCCCATCTTCCTTTTTATTTTATTTTATCTCACATTTTGTTTCCTTGTTATTTTCACCACACCCGCATTTGATATCACCACCATATTATCACCCATCATCTCCACTACCTTCACCACCAAATATTTTCATCTTTTGTTTATTCACTATTTAAGAAAACTAAAAAAATTAAAAAAAATTAAAATCACAATAAACAACAAAAATAATAATAAAAAAGTGCAGGATGCAGCTGCCGGCCCTCCCCTCCGCTACCATCCCCACACCGCCGCTGACGGTGGCGCACTTCCAGCCCATCCACTCCAGCCCGCAGGCCTCCATCCAAGCGCGGTCGTCGCTGCAGGACCCTCCCAGCCACCGCACACAGCTCTGCGTGGCTGCCGATCCCTCCGCTCCCACGCGCGGCCCCGCATGCCTTCTCCTCCGCTGTTGAGCCGCGACATCCTTCACGCCACTGGCGCGTAGCTGCGTAGCGGCCGCGCTGCCAGCACTTCTCCAACGCGCGACCGTCTCCACCGTGCTGCCCCGCCTTGTCCTTCCCCCTCCAAGAGCCGTGACCTATTGAACGAAAGAGGGAGAAGGTGAAGAATACCCATTCATCACTCTTTATTCTTATATTTTAGCTACAAAACCCATGCAAAACACATGTAGATATCTGTAATTAGTAATAATTATCATTCAACATGCATTGTGTAAATATGAATAATTAGCATGTTTTTGTGCATAAATAAAAGAATAAAGAAATAAAAGAAAAAGAGGGAGATATTTAGAATAAATATTGAGCGACCTAATCCCAAGGGAGGGCTCAGCATGGGCCTGACAGCATAAAAACCCAAGTAGAGAGAGATAAGGAAGCTCATTTGTGTATATATACCTGTAAATAAAAATAAAAATTATTTTCCTCTTATTCAAAATAAAAATGGATGTGTATTTATATGTAGATATTTGTAAATATTAAATTAAAACAAAAATGAGAAAATTAAAAAGAAATTAAAAACCCCTTCATCATTGTACATTAGCCTTGCACATAAAACCACAAACCTATTTATTTTCCCCTTATAAAGAAATAAATAAAAATTCAATAAAAATATGTACATATTCCATACTATATGATGTAAATAAATAAAATAAAAATCAAAAAAACATAAATAAAATAAAAAGAAATAAAATAAAAATCAAAACCTACATTGTAAATATACCATATACATAGATGTATATATCTATTTATTTACTCCTTGTAATTAAATAATAAAAATAAAATAAAAATACACTTTTGTTCCAAATTTTATTATATAAATAAATATAATATAAAATGGGAATAAAATGTACAAAAATAAATAATTAAAAATCAAAAATAAAAAATACAATGTTGTATATACCTATATATAATAATACTATATTGTACATACAATATTTTTATTTCAAAAAAATAAATAAAAATCACAAAAAAATAGTTTAAAAAAATAAACATTTTCATGTTTTAAGTTTTCAAAAAATAAGTCATTTATTATTTTAAAATGAATTTCCAATTAATTATGGCGTGGTTGCACCTGACTAGTCCACGGGGATTGTTGACCCCGGTCAACTCTCCCCTAGACCACATCTGTTCCGGATCTGCGCCTGACCCGTCTTTTCTCCAAATTTTCCCCACTTGATCCGAGCGTCGAATCCTCAAACCTCGGGCTCCGATTGATCAGCACACATCCGAGACCCTCGCCCGGGGTGGGTTCTAGGGATCTGAGCCCCACTTTCCACTGCCTGATCTTGTCTTCTCAGACCCTTCATCATATAAATCTCCAGCTCCGCCGCACGATTCACGCCATCTTTGGCGCTGCACCTTCTTCTTGTGACCTCCCACTAGACTCCCCAGAGTGACAGCTGAGCGAGGCAAGTGTCGAAGAGAGGAGGCACCTTCTTCTCGCCGTCGTGCGCCGCCCAGAGCTGCGCCCGAGCCTCGGGCCTTCGATGACCCTTGAGGCTACGACCCGAGCTCCAGGAGCTCATCCACAGTCGAATCCAACCATCCAGTAATCCTAATTCCTCTTAGTTTTCGCCAATTTCCATTTTCGCCCAATTCCTCTGTTCGCCATCGTTCGCCGATTCCGACCATCTCAATCACCCTCTCGATCATCGGACTCGACCCTCATACCCACGAGACTTCTCCGCATCTTCTGCACCCACTCACACCCCCTGACTCGCCCCAGAGCAGGGACTTCGATCTTCACCGCCGACGCTTCGCCGTAGGTCGACCATCTCGCCTCATCCGACCACCACACCACCCCTAATCGGGTCGAGGCATTTTGCCCTCGACCCAGGAGCTTGTTGTGTTGCTTTTCAACTCTGAAGAGACCCATCTGGGGGTCTTCACGTTCAGGCACAGGAGCCCCAGCTCTGCCTTCGTCGTCGGAGCTCCTCGGAGCTTCCCGGCATCATCGGAGGAGCTCGTCAGCTGCGGAGCGTCAAGGCGGAGCTATTCCATACCTTAGCAGCAACAGAGGAGGCCTAGCGCAACCGTGGTGCTCCGGCGAAGTTCGCCGGAGCCGTGTTCTTCCAGGAGTCTCTAGAGCCGTCCGATCGACCTCCAGCTCCAGATGTGATCTCAGCCACCCATTTGAGGAGCCAATCCATCGTTCGATCTTCCGAGGCTCGATCTGGACCGTCCGAGCCAATTAGGGTTAGCTGCAACGCACCTCCACCGTCCGATCATATACGTGGCAAGCCTCCATCCGTTGGATCAGAGCCAGGGCTCATCGAAGGGGCGCCAACGATTCCACACCGTCCGATCAGCTACGTGGCCTCCCCTCAGCCCTCGTATAATAAGGGGTAAATATCACTTAGGGCCCCTTCTGTTTTGTTTTTATTGTTTAGTCCTGTAATTAGTTTATATAGTTCTTTTATATTTGTAAAAATTGCACTGAAGACTTGATTATTTATTTTATTTGCAATTTAGTCCCTATGAGTGGTAGACACGTGCATCGTCACATGAGTTATGTGAAAATTGCATGATATGGGCTTGTAGATTCTGGGTGTTAATGAATGAAATATAATTCTTGATATTTGCACTTATGCCCCTGTGAATGGTTTTATTTGACATGTGCTGAATCTTTTGGGTATTTTGCAATATCTTCCCTAGACTTTTAGCACCTGTTGCCAATAAGTCCCTGAAAGTATTTTTATTGCATATTGGTCCTTCCATGCCTAGTATACATGCCTGGCACGTGAGATATTGGAAATTTTGCACGAGGACCCCCCTAGTTTCTGATTTTGTTACTCTTTGGCCCCTGGACTATACTTTCATTGCAACTAGGTCCCTATGCACTGTTTGTTTGTTTTTTATTTTAATAAAATATCAAAATTAATCCAAATTGAGTGAAAATTGGACACGTGGCTCCTGCCACTGTGTAAAATTTTCACCAATTTTTGGGTACATTTTTGAGCCCTTTTATTATTTTTAAAAATTCGAAAACCTTCATTTTTCTGTCTGTTCAAATTATAAAATCCAAAAAAATTATAAAAACCCTTTTAAAAATTCTAAAAAAATCAGGTTTTGTGTGTTGCTTGTTTGATTTTCTAGCCATTTTTGGTTATTTTTGGATTGACAAAAACTATAACAATTAAAAAACCCTTAAAAACCCATAAAAATTATAATAAATCATAGAAAATTCAAAAATTCAAAATTCCTTTTCCTGAATTTTCCTTTTTGTTCATACTTTGCATGAAAAATACCTCCAGGCTTTGATAGGGCCATTATATATTTTATTTTGGTCCTTGAAGCCTGGCTGGACAGTAGCACTGTTTTTCTCTCTTCTTTCATTTTTATAAAACTCTATAAAAATCATAAAATTCTCAAAAATTCACCAAAAATAGAAAAAATATATAAAACCTAAAACAATTTTTGTTGGAATTTTGTGGACTATTTTTGGGTGTTTAAATAATTGCTTGAAGTTGCTTGTTTATAATGTTTTCTTTTTTCTTTATTATTAAAAATCCCAAAAAATTATTAAAATATTAAAAATCCACCAAAAAATATTTTATTATCTCTGTTTGGTAGCCCGACTTTTGTTTCTTGTTGAGCTCTGAGTCCTGAGCGACTGAGGTCGCAACGACCTTAGTGATTCCTTTACCTTAGTCCATCGGGCAGCTCAATCAGACTGGTGCCGTTGCCGGGGAGCATGGCTTAGTAGTCGGTTTCATTTTCATTTTATTTTGTTTTCTTTTTCGCGGCTTTCCGTGGATTTTTCTTCGTCCGCGGCTTTTCGCGGCTTTTTATTTGTCTTTGTTTTTCATTTTATTTCATTTTCCTTTATTTTATTCTCTTTTGTTTTTGATTGTTTTTGCTTGTTTATTTTTATTTTCATTTTTTGCACATATACCCTATTTTATTTTATTTGCTTTATTTTATTTGGTTTGACACTTTGTTGCTTGCTTGCAAGGGCCCGAGGATCGAGGCGGTGACTTTCGAGGAGCCGACGCAACCGCGGCAATCGGAGGCAGCTCCTTTCTGCATGGAGCCGCAGGAGAGCGCGAGGAGGCAGCAGAGTGCGGGAGGATTAGCTTAGATTAGTTTAGGTTTCTTTCCTGCTTATTTGAACTATTATTGTAATAATACAGGGACAGGACACTCAGCCGGACACTTAGACTCTCGGGGTCTGTTTCGCCGAGCACCAGTGTACGCGGGGGACCCCTCGGTTTTCCGCGGCTTTTATTGCGGTTTTCTTTTATTTTCTGCCTATTCGGTTTCTCGCAGATTTCAGCCCCTAGCCTTAGGATTTTTGCTTGATTGTGACGTAATTAGTAGGGTCCCAACACCTTAATAACCTTGCCTGTACCTATAGATCGATTAATTGGACCAAGAATAAAAATCTAATAAAATAGTCGATCCACTACCTTCGAGCCTACGCGCCGCGAGCTTGCCCTGCCAAGCGCTGCTCCTGAACTCGATTTGTCGAGAGGGGGAGGGGTGAGCCTAGACCAGACTCTTGGATTGAAGGTTGGTGGTCGACTAATCGTTCTTTCGAGTAGAATTGCTTGCTTAGGGCTCAGATTTCTGCCGGCATCATTTAGCTAGTTTTATTTCAGTCTATAAATTCTGCGCGGATCATTTTGCATGTAGACTGCTGGAGTCAGGTACACATTTCTTACTCTGCATGCATCATTGATTTTCACGCGCATCGGCTTTTTCGACTTCTCCCCCCAGATTTTTAGACTTAAATAACCGGGAGAACCGAAAAATTCGTTAGGCGTTTGTTTTTATTTGAAAAATACCTAAAAAGAACAACAATAAAATCGGGACTGCTAATCACACTTGACATAAAAGACACCTCATTGAAAATCTGTCTTGGGGAGAGTAACCCCCTCCTTGTTTGGTTTGGATGAGCGAGAGAGTGACCCGTACCCTAGGTTAGAGCCATATCCGATTTTTCTCGACTGATTACTGGCTTTCTGTACGGGATAGTCGGTTGAGAAATATTGGATTCCTATCAGCTCACGTAATCGCTCTGAAAGACTGAATGATCACCTAAAATAAAATCGACAAGATAATTGTCCGATTCCTTACGGTCTTCGGCTCGTGTGCGTAGGTGAATCAGGGGTTTTGTTTTCTCATCTTGTGTGATACCAGATCCCTTCTGCCTTTCCCCATCTATCCTCATCTGTCTACCACCCACCCTCCCTTCAGTCTTCTCTTCTTCTTCTCCTTCACCCCTGGATGATGGGTCCCCCTCACTCCTGGTCGACTCTTGCGGCTTCTTCTTCACCTTCTGACCATCAGTCCTGTCCACCTTCGAGGGAGATCGGATCCCCGACCAACCTCCCGCTCCCTCCCTCCCATCCCTTTCTTTTCTCTGGGCATGCTGCGCTAGACGTCCGCAGATATCAGATTGAGCAGATGCGAGACCCGGACAATGCCATTGCTGAGTTGAGAGTGCACTCCGTTCTTGATCAGAGAGAGCAGAGGAGATTATCAGATAGATCCTATCCCAGACTGATAAAGGAGCAGACAGGACAGGGAGCTCAATCAGCTTCTACACTACGTCCATTCAGCCTGGATTTGGATACCATTTAGAGACTGCCGACATTTTCAGGGGAGGCACACGAGGAGCCCTATCTTCACTTGTCTGAGTTCGAGGAGTTTTGCAGAGCACAATTATATTCAGATATCACTGTAGAGGAGCTAATGAGGAGGACCTTCCCATTCACACATAAGGACAGAGGCATGCAATGGCACAGACGATTGGGGAGGACATTCGCTATGTGGGGAGAGCTATGCCGAGAGTTTCTACAGAGATACTTTCCCCAACGTAGAGCAGATATGATGCGGTCTTTGATCACCGAGTTTTCAGTTGACCCCCAAGAGCCATTGCATGAGGCATGGTCGAGGTTTCTTGTCCTCTTGAGGAGATTTCCGGACCACGGACTTTCACTCATAGACCTTATTGAGATCTCCATGCGGGGGATGACCGCAGAGTAGATAGCACTGGTGATCACCACATGTGGCGGTTCACACCGCAGTTCCGACATTCACTTACTAGATACCATCTCGAGGTTGCTTTCACAGAGACCATCTTCACGAGATGCCGTAGTCGGGACAACACATGAGGCTGTTGCAGTACCAGTGCGGTGTGTCACACTACATGATGATACAACTTCTACACACCAGCCCGAGGACTTGGATGATGCAGCACCACATATGACAGAAGAGATGACTGCGATAGCAGAGGTTAGGACCCAGAGTCTACTTAAGTTCCCGTTGGTCTTCCAGCTAGAGTTCGAGTCAGCCCCAGAGTTCTCAGTTGACGAGTCTTGGATATCAGATTTTCTGATACTCCAGGAGCCAGAGGAGCCTCCTCTACTACAGCCATCGATTCAGCCACTTCAGTACTCAGTCCCGGAGGAGTCAGATTCTTTTCTGCAGAGATACTTCTCGGATTCCGACAGTTACCAGGACTCAGCCCAGCAGCTACAGTTCGATATGGGACACCACTTTGAGAGACCAGACACAGATAGTCCCATATTCGAGCCTTTTGTCCTCCACTTTGACGAGACAGACACACTTGCTGAGGACCAGTTGGCAGCCAGCATTGCCACAGAGCGAGGATCAGCCGTAGACACACTGCCAGCCTCCGCGGTATTGACCAGTACCTTCTCTTGCTTCCAGATTGCCGACAGCCACACTTCAGATGATGATGCAGCCTGGTGTACAGAGTGGATACTTGATAGCAGCGCAGATGCCTTTCTAGATCCCGATCCTTTCTTTCTCACTTCTGATCTTGCGTTTCTCCCCGAGGGTTATCTGCGGGAGAATGCCGCACACGATGAGTACTCGGTTTTACCTTCTGAGAGTGTTTTTGATCTGGCGGAACATGAAACCGGGTCTTCTTATACTTCTGATTCTGAGTCATCTCACCTCGACGACCCTCGCGAGGATGAGCCCATCCTGGAGATATTCGATGATCTGTCTGACTTGTCTCTACTTTGTGCATCGCATATCAATTTTCTTAGAGAGTCTCCTGATCTTGACTGTCCACACCTTTTCGAGACACTGATCGACGTGGAGGATTCCATGACTGATCCATTCTTCTCCACGTTTGACTTCGTCGGCTCTACACTCTCACTCCAGTCTGATCCAGAGCCGACGATTTCTTTTGTGCTACCGGATCCCGATCACTTACTTCTATATCATTGGCTGATAGCAGACACCCGCCTGATTGCATACCTGGGTGTCCTTCTTTACACTTTTGAGTTCGTCGTTGTTCTCATACCGAGACTGCGACGACAGTACGGCATTCGCCTTACCGTTGTCGTCCTCAATCTTGACACAGCTTTGTCCTAGCCTTTGCGCCCAGCTAGGGGCGTAAAACCTAGCGCTTGTTGAGAGGCACCTCAACATTGTACCCTTTTGTATATATGTGTTTCGTCGTGATTTGATCTTTCTTTCTTCCGTTCTTGTTTTCACCCCAGGTCTCGCTTAGGATTATCTTTGCTATACTTAGGATATACCTCATCCTAAGTATAGGGGGGTGGAAACACCGGGTTATTCTTCCGCTCTGTTTCATCACTTCTGTTGTTGCCTATACTTAAGGATTCTTCACCTTAAGTATAGGGGGAGTGATGTCCCTCCATCTTGTCTATATTTGTTGTTTTTCTTCGTGTCTTGCTACCCCTGTTTTTGTTGCCTATACTTAGGGATATTCTACCCTAAGTATAGGGGGGGTAGACCCTGTACATTCTTCGCTTGGTTTTCCCTTTGTGTACAGCTTGCTATACTTAGGATTATTTGATCCTAAGTATAGGGGGAAAGACCGAGGTCCTCTTCATTTCTATTCTTTCATTCGTCTTTGTATATAGCCTTCCTTTTCACTTCCCTATACTAAGCACGAGTTATGTCTTCTTCATCGCTCTTGACTCTGAGGACATCGTCCGAGCTAAGTATAGAGGGGGGTGTATATATTTCATATACACTTTAGCCATAACTCGTACTTTGTGTGAGTGTGTTAATAAATAAAAATGGCTAAAAACCCAAAAAATCCATAAAAAATTAAAAATTCTTCCTGTAAATAAAAATTCTTCCTGTAAATAAACATTCTTTTATTTGCACATACATAGCTATTGTACAAAATTATTTTTGTAAAAATATCTTCAAAAACTTTTTGTGTAAATAGTGTGTAAATATGTGCATATCAAAACTAGGTATATAGTACAAAATTTTTCCAAAATGTTTTGAAAATCAAAAGTTTGCAAAAACCTTGTGTAAATTTGTGTAAATATTTTGCAAAACTTGCATTCATGCATACATCCATGGTTTCAAAACATTTTCAAAAAATTTTGCACATGTGTAAATATTGTGTAAATAGCATCCTTGTATATATTTGTATAGTTTTTCCTGGATTATAGTTGAAATTTAAACTAGCCTGGAATTAAATTGGGAAATGGAGCTTGATTAAGATCTTAATCTGCCTAATTATAAGAGGAACCTTATAGGGCTTAGGGTTAAGGCTTTTCAGGACCATAGTGACTTAATTCTTTGAGTCCACTAGGCTATGATCACATGTCATCTCAATGAGCCTAAGTAGAGCACTTAACAACACACACATGACTCATATAGACAATGGCTTGACTTGGACCCGCAGTTTACACCGAGCTCTCTACGGATGAGGTGGTGAGGAGGCAGTCTTCCTTGACTTGGGGTAGCATATGAGGGTAGTACTTCTAGGCGGAACCTCTCTTCTTCTTTTAGTGAAGGAAGTGCGTCTCAACTTGGTCTGGTTGCCATAAGGTCTAACGACAGGAGTTGTGGGTTGCAATAATGCTTCAAAAGAGGGATAGTCTACTGGCTCAAGAGGAAAAACTCCTTATGTACATATGCTGCACCTTGTAAATATGTGTATAGATGCAATTAAAAAAAATGCAAAAAGAAAATAACTCCAAAAAAGTGGTGGATCTGAGAGAAAATGATAATCCCCACGGAGTATGTATATAGTGCAATAAGCAAAGCTTGAGACTCATGTTCCATCTTATGTAGCTTGCAGCAGGGAGACTTGGCTACACTGGTTGAGCTCCCAAGGATACTTGGCTACACTGGCCATGGTCCATTCTCTTCTTCCCCCTCTTCTTGAGCCGGTTGAACTTGAACTTAGAAGGGAATACCCCACTCCTCGAGGAAAGAGTGGCTAGATTAGGATCATAGAGTTACCTTGTTGGGGAGGGTTGTCAAGTTGCTACTTCTGAGGTGGAGAGCTATACTTCACATACACTGTGCAAGGAAAGATTCATAGTCTTCAGGGTTTGTGTATGTAGACTTGTTCTGATCTGGATTGTTGAGGAGTCTTGATTATAGATTAGTGGTTCTTAGAGGCTGTTGAGTTTTAAACCTAAGTCCAAATAAGGTTCCGACACATTAATAATCCAAAGATCTGATCGAGCTCCATATCTCAATTCAATGAAGGCCAGTTTAATACTCAGCATTAATCCATGCATTTTCTCCTCTTTTTCTTTTTCTCTTTCTTTTTCACTTCTTTTTCAAATAAGTGTTTGCTAAGGGACTAGCAAAGTTAAGTATAGGGGAGGCGATGAATACCCATTCATCACTCTTTATTCTTTTATTTTAGCTACAAAACCCATGCAAAACACATGTAGATATATGTAATTAGTAATAATTATCTTTCAGCATGCATTGTGTAAATATGAATAATTAGCATGTTTTTGTGCATAAATAAAAGAATAAAGAAATAAAAGAAAAAGAGGGAGGTATTTAGAATAAATATTGAGCGACCTAATCCCAAGGGAGGGCTCAGCATGAGCCTGACCGCATAAAAACCCAAGTGGAGAGAGATGAGGAAGCTCATTTGTGTATATATACCTGTAAATAAAAATAAAAATTATTTTCCTCTTATTCAAAAAAAATGGATGTGTATTTATATGTATATATTTGTAAATATTAAATTAAAAAAATGAGAAAATTAAAAAGAAATTAAAAACCCCTTCATTATTGTACATAAGCCTTGCACATAAAACCACAAACCTATTTATTTTCCCCTTATAAATAAATAAATAAAAATCCAATAAAAATATGTACATATTCCATACTCTATGGTGTAAATAAATAAAATAAAAATCACAAAAATATAAATAAAATAAAAATAAAGAAAATAAAAATCAAAACCTACATTGTAAATATACCATGTACATAGATGTATATATCTATTTATTTACCCCTTGTAATTAAATAATAAAAATAAAATAAAAATACACTTTTGTTCCAAATTTTATTCTATAAACAAATAAAATATAAAATGGGAATAAAATGTACAAAAATAAATAATTAAAAATCAAAAATAAAAAATACAATGTTGTATATACCTATATATAATAATACTATATTGTACATACAATATTTTTATTTCAAAAAAATAAATAAAAATCACAAAAAATAGTTTAAAAATAAATAAACATTTTCATGTTTTAAGTTTTCTAAAAATAAGTCATATAATATTTTAAAATGAATTTCCAATAAACTATGACGTGGCTGCACCTGACTGATCCACGGGGATTGTTGACCCCCGATCAACTCTCCCCCTGGACCACATCTGTTCCGGATCTGTGCCCGACCCGTCTTTTCTCCAAATTTTCCCCACTCGATCCGAGCGCCGAATCCTCAAACCCCGGGCTCCAATTGATCAGCACACATCCGAGACCCTCGCCCGGGGTGGGTTCTAGGGATCCGAGCCCCACTTTCCACTGCCCGACCTTGTCTTCTCGGACCCTTCATCATATAAATCTCCAGCTCTGCCGCACGATTCACGCCATCTTTGGCGCTGCCCCTTCTTCCTGTGACCTCCACTAGACTCCCCAGAGTGACAGCTGAGCGAGGCAAGTATCGAAGAGAGGAGAGGACCGCTCCGCCACTGATCCGGTAGCTTCTCGCCGCCATGCGCCGCCCAGTGCTGCGCCCGAGCCTCGGGCCTTCGATGACCCTTCAGGCTATGACCCGAGCTCTAGGAGTTCATCCACATTCGAATCCAACCATCCGGTAAGCCTAATTCCTCTTAGTTTTTGCCAATTTCCATTTTTGCCCAATTCCTCCGTTCGCCGTCGTTCGTCGATTCCGACCATCTCAGTCACCCTCTCGATCATCGGACTCGACCCTCACACCCACGAGACTTCTCCGCACCTTCTTCATCCACTCACACCCCCTGACTCGTCCCGGAGCAGGGACTTCGATCTTCACCGCTGACGCTTCGCCGGAGATCGACCATCTCGCCTCATCCGACCACCACACTACCCCTAACCGGGTCGAGGCATTTTGCCCTCGATCCAGGAGCTTGTTGTGCTGCTTTTCAGGTCCGAAGAGACCCATCTGGGGGTCTTCACGTTCAGGCACAGGAGCCCCAGCTCCGCCTTCGTCGCCGGAGCTCCTCGGAGCTTCCCGGCGTCATCGGAGGAGCTCGTCAGCTTCGGAGCGTCAAGGCGGAGCTATTCCGCACCTTAGCAGCAGCAGAGGAGGCCTAGCGCAGCCGTGGTGCTCTGGCGAAGTTCGCTAGAGCCGTGTTCTTCCAGGAGTCTCCAGAGCCATCCGATCGACCTCCAGCTCCAGATGTGATCTCAGCCACCCATTTGAAGAGCCACTCCACCGTTCGATCTTCCGAGGCTCGATCTGGACCGTCCGAGCCAACGAGGGTTAGCCGCAATGCACCTCCACCGTCCGATCATATACATGGAAAGCCTCCATCTGTTGGATCAGAGCCAGGGCTCATCGAAGGGGCGCCAGCGATTCTACACCGTCCGATCAACCACGTGGCCTCCCCTCAACCCTCGGATAATAAGGGGTAAATATCACTTAGGCCCCCTTCTGTTTTGTTTTTATTTTTTAGTCCTGTAATTAGTTTATATAGTTCTTTTATTTTTGTAAAAATTGTACTGAAGACCTGGTTGTTTATTTTATTTGTAATTTAGTCCCTGTGAATGGTAGACATATGCATCATCACGTGAGTTATGTGAAAATTGCATGATATGGGCTTGTAGATTCTAGGTGTTAATGAATGAAATATAATTCTTGATATTTGCACTTATGCCCCTGTGAATGGTTTTATTTGACATGTGCTGAATCTTTTGGGCATTTTGCAATATCTTCCCTAGACTTTTAGCACCTGTTGCTAATAAGTCCCTGGAAGTATTTTCATTGCATATTGGTCCTTCTATGCCCAGTACACGTGCCTGGCGCGTAAGATATTGGAAATTTTGCATGAGGACCCCCCAGTTTCTGATTTTGTTACTCTTTGGCCCCTGGACTATACTTTCATTGCAACTAGGTCCCTATGCACTGTTTGTTTGTTTTTTATTTTAATAAAATATCAAAATTAATCCAAATTGAGTGAAAATTGGACACGTGGCTCCTGCCACTAAATTTTCACCAATTTTTGGGTACATTTTTGAGCCCTTTTAGTATTTTTAAAAATTCGAAAACCTTCATTTTTCTGTCTGTTCAGATTATAAAATCCAAAAAAATTATAAAAACCCTTTTAAAAATTCTAAAAAAAAAATCAGATTTTGTGTGTTTTTGCTTGTTTGATTTTCTAGCCATTTTTAGTTATTTTTGGATTGACAAAAACTATAAAAATTAAAAAACCCTTAAAAACCCATAAAAATTTTAATAAATCGTAGATAATTCAAAAATTCAAAATTCCTTTTCCTAAATTTTCTTTTTTGTTCATACTTTGCATGAAAAATACTCCAAGCTTTAATAGGGCCATTATATATTTTATTTTGGTCCTTGAAGCCTGGATGGGCAGTAGCACTGTTTTTCTCCCTTCTTTCATTTTTATAAAATTCCATAAAAATCATAAAATTCTCAAAAATTCATCAAAAACAGTAAAAAATATATAAAACCTAAAAATTTTTTTGTTGGAATTTTTGGACTATTTTTGGGTGTTTACATAATTGCTTGAACTTGCTTGTTTATATTGTTTTCTTATTTTCTTTATTATTAAAAATCCTAAAAAATTATTAAAATATTATAAATCAACCAAAAAAATATTTGTTTTATTTTATTTATTTTTAGACTACTTCGTAGGCCGCAAGACCAACTCGTGCTCCTCGAGATCGACCGTCGGAGCTATACCAGGTCAATCCCATAGCTAGGACTGTTATTTGTTTTTATTGATTTTTATCTTTGTTTGGTGGTCAGACTTTTGTTTCTTGTTGAGCTCTGAGTCCCGAGCGACTGAGTTTGCAACGACCTTAGTGATTCCTTTACCTTAGTCCATCGGGCGACTCAATCAGAAGGTTGTTCCCTTTTTTGCATTTTTTAAAATTTTTGTAAATATTGCATTTATTTCTGTTAACTTTCCGTAAATACAAACGAGTCCATGTATGTGTTTGTTTGTTAATTTTTAATTTCTTACTTTGCATAAACAGCCCTATGTTTTCATTTTAATTTGGACTTAAATCTTGCACCTTTTTATTCAACGAAAAATGTCATGATTTTAAGCAACTAATTCTCTACCATCTGGGTATTTATTCGTTTTTTTTTGCGATATAGATAATTAATTAAAATTATTCAAGTGAAATTCTGCATATTTTACCCACTGCGAGGTCAATAATTCGTACCTCACTCACAGTTGTTCGAAATATTTCACAAAAATTGCAAATGATGCCTTCAAGTATGTTCTAATTACTATCCAAATTTCATCTCAATTAGAGTTGTATGTTCCTTATATAAATTATAGAGTAGTTTTGATATTTGATTTTTAATTAAATCCACATACATGTTTTTTAGAAAATTTCAACTCTCGTGGATTGCATTTATAAATACCATTTTGAGATAATTCGCACTCTGGATAAATTGCTATTGTAGATTTATTATGAATTAATTAGTCATTGTCACTCTGTTTTTATTAAAAAAATCCATAAAAATTTCATATTGTGTCAAAAAAATCCAAAAAAAAGTAGTGTAGCATCCTTGAATCATTTTTAAATTTCAGTAAAATTTTCATAATTTTTGCATTTTGTTTGTTTGAAAAATTGCTAAAAAAACCCATAAAAACTGTGCATTTTTAGCTATTGCATTTTAATTCCTAAAAATTCAAAAACAAATATGTTTTGTACTCATCTATGGATTAGGATTGTAGGAAAAATACAATTAGGCTAAATCTGATTAATTTTGCATTAAAATTAATTTGTCCTAGTAGTGTGTTTTCTTATTGTCTTAGTTCATCCACATTTGCATTTCGCATTTTTCTTTGCTTTAAAAAATATGCCATTTGGAAATCTAGACCTAAGTTTATAAATTAACCCGGCGTTGCTCCTTTGCCTCCCTGTATTCGACCCCGGTAGCCGAAACACTCTTCACGGAGATCTTTTCTCGGTTCTAAATGATTCGCTAAGTACACGTATTACAACGAGCCCAAATTATATATCGCATTCAGCAGATCGATCAGATGGCACCATTGTCGGGGAGACAAACGACTTAGGATTTAATTTAGAAAATTAGATTTAGGTTTTCTCTCATTCGGGTAATCTGACCCTCGAGCCACATTGTATTTATTCCATTTTATTTTCTCAATTATTTTTCTGATCATTTTTCTATATATTTGGTGTTTATATTTCTAATATAAATTTTATTTTCCTTACGAGGGCCCGGTGGACTTGGAGTGCATCGGAGGTCGACGGACGTGATGCGCGTCGTCTATTGAAGATCAAGGAGAATTAATTTATTTTTGAGAGATTTTTTTGTAATTATTGTAATAATTTAGGTAATTCGCTCTTTCCAGCGGCTCTTGTTTGAGAGCTCGCGTTTGAATCTGGACTAGACTTTAGACCCTCTCGTGGTCGTGTGGTTGCTTGACATAGAATATGACTTGCACTCGCGGCTCTTAGAGCATTTTTATTAGAATATCTTTATTGCTTGTGCTCGTAATTTTTAGGACCACACGTCACATTTAACGAGACACACTTAGATCATAGGGCTATTAGTCAAATTTAACTTTTTCATCACTCGCTAATAGAACTGCCTGTCTAGGAACGATTTTCTCGTTTGCATCTCATTTAGTAGAAAATTCAATTCTGCCTTGCATCCCGCATGTAGAGCGCGAGTATCACTATAAGTCTCCTGAACTGAGCATGCATCATTGATTTCACTATTTGCATTGGTTTTTCTCGATTCTCTTTCCCCTTGGTTTTTGAAAATTAGCTTAAAAGGAAATCAGGACTGATCGTTAGGCGTGCTTTGTTTGGTGGACTAATCAAGTGATAACCAAACTTAAAATCAAGACTGCTAATTAGAGTTGACCAAAAAAACTGACTAAAACTAACACTTGTTTTGGGAGAGCAAAACCCTCATTGTATGCTTGGCTATTGTGATTGTTGAGTGGTGAGGACGCATCCCTAGGATAGTGCCCAAAACCTACTTTTAAGCCTTGCGTAATTGGACTTATATCTTGATTTATCACCTAATTAAAACTGAAAAGACAAACGGTCAAACTTTTGCGACCATCATTGTGTTGAGTAGTTGAACTCATGTTTTGCTCTTGTGTTTGTTTGTTTTGTGTGTTATTCGGTGCATTTGCACACTTTCTTCCTCGATCCGCTTCATTCTCCCATTTCCCTTCCAAGATGTCAGAATTTTGGTCACCATATCCATGTCACTCTTCCTCGACCTTATTCCGATCATCTCCACCCTCTTATTCCTCCTCATACCCACACCCCAGGCGAAGTCAGAACTCCGACTGACTTCCCCACTTCTTGGTCCTTCTCACCAACCCCACATTCTTACACCCCTGACTCACATCCACTCTAGATTGACTCACCATATTCTCGTCCGCTTGCTGGAATCAAGGAACAAATCGAAGAGCAAGCGACTGCTGATATGAATGACTGGCAGAATCAGTTTCCCCCACGGACATCATTCTCACCTCAATTTGGGACCGAACAACAATTGACCTATACACATCCCGACTTAACCTTAGGGTACAACATGGTTGACCAGACAAATCGAATGGAGAGGCCTGCATCATACGATCTTCCTAACTTGATTGACCTAAGTGATAGAGCCCACATTGACCAACCTTCATATCACCCATTCGGAAAGCCGACATATACATGGGATTGGATTCATGCGACTAATTTACAGACCCCTTGTCTACTAACTCCACCTTATGAGGCTCCCGACCAACATCTGCCATACAGATGGGCCATACTCAACACAGTATTACATGCTGAGTCAAGGTGTGTTGAGTATAAGAGCCCGAGTTCTCAGCGGTGTCTTCCAATTACGCAGACTTCTCTCATGAGGTGTCATGAAAACTCATTGGAGGATGACATTTGTAGACCGATAAAAAGTCCAGGTAGGAATGTGGATCATGGATTTCGTGGATTGAATCTTGAAAACCTGGAAGACACCGGATTGACCACAAGTCATGTACAACTGGAGTCCCTTCTACCTCCCTCTTCTACTAACCACTTTCCCTCCAAATTTAAGTATGTAGATTCTCATATTCCTCAACCTATCAAAAAGATCAAAAAAATGAAAAAAAACTAGAGAATAACATAAAAAATGAAAATGGAAAAGACTTACAAAAATTGAATCCTGCAGTTAGGGAAGCACTTGATAGAGAGTTGATTTTTGAACTTCCCTTAATAATGGTCATTGAACACTTTCCTGACCTTAGAAGAATTGTGCGAAGTAAATTGATGCCTAAAAGGTCAGACAATAAGAGGACAAGGACCGAGAATAATATGGTGTCTATGGCCACTTCTTTAGTGATAGGGAGGAAAACCAAGAGCCGCGGAGTGAAGTAGTTGCCTAGGTTTGATTGTGAAATCAAAGATACTACCTTCACCAATGCATGAATCGATGATGACTCACCGATTAATATCCTCCCGACCTCCGTGTTTGCCAAGCTCAAACTCGGATCTGCCAAGAAGTCAAGAGAGATCATTCAGTTGGAGGATCGGTTCATTAAACGGTCGAGAGGAACCATTTCAGTCATCGTTACTTTCCAAGGTGCTCTATTGCAGATAGACTTCACGATCATTGGCATTGAGCATCGAGGAGAGTTCACCCAATCTCCGATCATTCTTGGGAAGTCGTTCTTAGCCTTGGCTGAGGAAACTATAGATTGGGATACTCGAGAGATCGATTTCACTGCATTGGTAGCACTTCGACCTCACTCAATCTTTGAGGACACACGATATTACAAGGTAACATGTAAAGTCGCAGACAGTCGTGACCTTCGAGAGACAGTTGAGTCCTGTCTCTCTGCTACACCTGCGATACCGAATGTCCAGATGACCATTGGTTCAGAGACTCTCTACACCTCTACACCGCCTACTGCTTGCATCACCACCACCGTGACAGCTTCTAGAGAGGACTCACAACCAGAAGCTACCTCTGAGTCAGACACGATCATTTCTAATTTCCTTGATATTTTAGATGATCTGACGCATGAGCCGATAAATTCCAAGCCAACTGAGAACACCGTACCATACCAGAGACGTGCACTAACCCTGCAGGAATATTATAATGCATATGGTGATTCATCTGATGATGAACCTCTGGTCAGTACCACACACACACACACCACATCCATGATATACACCAAAAGAGACAATTGGGACCAAATTGACCAATCTTGATAAATAGGTTGGTCCATCCTCTAGTCGGTCATCTGGTAAGAAGAAGACGGGTATTGATTCCTTGAGTTGTTCCCATGAACTCCTCAAGAAGTATCACTCTCCTCTTCCTCTTGATGCTTCAGGTTCTAGAAAACCGGCTATGAAAGTTGCCTTCGACTTACCAAAGAAGGAACTTTCTGAAGAGTCCTCATCAGGTCCAGATGAGGTGATCTATATGAGTGAGCTCAGTTCAGCTGTTCTGAAGCCATATTTGAGCAAGCAACCATGTGTCGACCCTTATTGGATGTTCCCCACGCCTAACTATTATTCCTCTATAGATGACTCTGACAGCGACACACATGTAAACTACCCTCCCCCTCGCTCACGCAAGAAGATTCGTCCAAACCTTCTTGATCCTTGTACATCCTCACTCCTCCTTGTACAGATTGTCCTTCATTTATTTCCCTCCCTCCCCTGTGATTCGCGTCACTCGCCCCAGTTCCGTATCATTTTCATTTTGTGTCTATACTTAGGATGACTAGATCATAAGTATAGGGGGGTGAGTGACTCGATTTGCTCCATCTCTTCTTTTTATTTTCTTTTTGTATATTCTTTCCCATTCTCATCGATCCCACATTCTTGTGTTCTTTCCAACACTTGGCTGACCAGAGCCTAAGTATAGGTGGGCCAATGCCCGTTGTGTATTATCCACACTCTTTTATTCTTTTTCACTTCTATTCTTTTCACCCACTTATACTTAGTACGAGCTATGGCTTTTTGTCACCTAGTGCCATGAGGATATAGCACAGGCTAAGTATAGGGGGGTTTGTATATATTATATACATACTTTACCTATAGCTCGTACTTTGACTTGTTTGTGATTAAAATAAGGGGCTATGGATAAATTGTTGTAAATAAGAGGTATAACAAAAAATCATAAAAAATCTTTTTCAAAAAAAAACAAAAGTTTTCAAAAAAAAGCAAAAATATTTTCAAAAATATTTTCTCTTATATAAAAAAATACTTTTAAAAAATTCCAAAAAAATCTTATAAAAAACTTTTCAAAAAAAATTTCAAAATTTTTTCTTTTTCTTTTTAAAAAAATGTGTGTGTCCTTTCTTATTTACCTTTCTTTTAAAAAAACTTAAAAAAAAGAACAAAAACAAAAATTCTCTTTTAAAAAAACTTCTTTCTTCTTTCCTTTCTTTTTCAAAAAATAAAAAAATATCACAAAAAAACTAACTAATAAGTTGATTTGGTCCCTAACACTTGCACATTCACACAAGACTAGTGATGTTCAAGAACACTTGGTTTATGAGGTCTTGAGATTTTGAGTTAACTAGCCTTAGTTATTTGGGTCTTGGACTTAATTATTCACATTTCCCTAGTTTGAAAGATTTGTGTGCTATATTGCATGCTTAGTCTCTACCTTAAGAATATGATCGGTACCTCACATACACGACTGCAGTTATGATGAGATGAGCTGAAATTTCACTTGTTGAATTGGGATGAGGGATTTGAGGTTGGACCCGATTTAATGATGGTCGAGGATGGGATAAAATCAATGAAGGCTTCAAGAAACCTGAGTGTCAGCACCTTTAGCAAGTATGAGAATATGGTTCTTGTACTATCTCTTGATATCTACCTATGTGCCAGGATGTGATAAAATAAAAAAATATTGATCAGTATGCGCCAACTCTTAGTAAAAGCAGTGGAGTGATGAAACCCAATTTCATCATCTTAATTTCCAATTATTAACCCCCTTGCTTAGTTTTGTGTCAATAAAAACCAGTAATGTCCTGTAATTACCAGAGTTAGCAATAAAATAAAAACCACAAAAAATGACAAAATTAAAATCTGTGGTATTTTTAGCCTTAAAAATATCCTCCAAAATATTTTGGGTCTTTGTTTGATCTCATCTCCAGTTTTGGTCAACATGAAACTTGTAGATCTCGTCAAGATCTACAACTTTCATGTTTTGAGTTTTCTCAAATTCGGCCAAATTAACCTTCAAAAATAAAAAAATACTCTCTAAATAATCTAATTGGGCCACGTGGCCCGTTCTGGGTGAGCCATGTGGCCCGCCTCTCTTTGTCTTATCCGCCCCTATCTCATGGCCGTTGGATTTTGTCTTGATCCAACGGCCCAGTTCTCTCCACGATCACTCTTAAACCACCGCCGTACGATTCACCTTCGCCTCTCATCATCACCCTCCATCAGTGCCCTTCCCACCGCTTGCCACGTGTCACCTTGTGCGCCCTTCGATCGCACCTTCAGCCATCCATCTCAGCCGCTAACTCCGCAGTAGCCATCAACCGTTTGATCACCTCTCGGATTTCATCTCCACCGATCGTTAGCGCCTCGCGCATAGTCTGCCACGTGGCCGCTCAGAAGCCGTTTGATCATGCCGCCCCCGATTTAATCCGCGCCGCTCTTTCGTGCCCAATTGTCAGCCGTTGGATCTCCAGATCCAACGGCTGAATGTCATCGTCAACCTCCCGACGCCGACCTTCTACACGTTCTCCATCTCGCGAAGACACTTCCCCCTTCCCTTTTTCTCCACCTCCTTCGATCACTTCTTCAAACTCCAACCGCCCCACGACGTTCCTCCATCGTCCACCACCCTCGCCAGTGCCTCCACTACCCACGACCCCATCTCTTTCGCTCCATAATCCCATCGCAACCTACGCCACTACCACCAAAACCGCCGTCATCGCTTCTTCAAATACTCGCCTCCTCTTTCATTTCCAGTTGTCCACCTCTACGCGAGGGATCGCCCAGCCCTCCTCCGTCTCCCTGTGACAGGGGGAGGCAGAGGATCGAGCGACGACGACGAATTCCTCTGGTGTCGACCCTCCGCCAATCTCGGCGGTGTCGCGGTGCTTCCAGGCCCGCTCGAGCTGCTCTGAGTCGCTGCCGGAGTCCAGCGAAGACCAGGGGCTCGATTTGAGCCCCAACCCAAGCCCCCGTCCGCCATATCGGATCAGGTAAGCCCCTTCTTCTTCCTTTGCATTTTTCCTTAATTTCCTTTAATTATCTAGGCCTCTTCATCCACCCTCGACCTCCATAGATCTTCACCTGAGCTTTTCCAACACTCCCCCTTTCACGCGCACTCCTCCGACCACACTTCTCTTCCTCCATACCCCAGATCACACTCGACCCATCTCCTCCGCCGTGGACGGTGGAGGAGCTCAGAGCTACCGCTTCCTTCGCCCGTCGAGCTCTCCACCTCATTCCCCTTCACGAAACCCTGTGCTTCGAATATCAAGTAACGATGCAGGTCCTTTATATTTCAATGGTCGGGAACTTCGCCGGAGATCTTTTGAGCAGCTCCGCCTCCGTCCTTCGAGCTTGATCAGACATAACCAAGATGCATGGAAGGTTCCTCTAAGCTCCAGCTACATCGCCCAACCCTCAGGGAGCTCTTGGGAGGTCCATGTCGTCCAAGAACGAGAGGTAGAGGAGGAGCTCCTTCGCCGGAGCCTTGTTCTCGCCGCCAGTCACGGATGAAGACGAAGGAGCAGTTGCCGTCGGATGGTCCTCTCTCAGCGACCATCCAACGGCCCAGATGAGGCCACGCCATCGATTTCAGCGACCGTTGGATCCTCAAGATCCAACGTTTCCCATGCAGCCACATCATCACTCCAGGAGCCCTTTGATCCTTGTGATCAAAGGGTCCACACTCAGCCACGTGGTGACGCTAGAGCCTCCCCGAGCCTAGCGTCCGAGCCTTCAAGCTTGGATGCTCCTGAGCCTCCACAAGCCTGCATCGAGCCTGAACCAATGTCCAAGCCAAGCCGAAGCAACACCTATCCTCTGCCGAGCCCGAACCTACTTCCGAGCCTGGATGGCACGTGCTAGGCATGTGCATATCTAGGCAATTAGCAGAGACGCCCTCTGAACTTCTCCAATTTGTAGAAAAGTCCAGATCACGTGCAACGTACGTGCACTGTGGGCATTTTGCACCTTGGCCCTCGCGACTTTCAATATTTATAAAAATGCCCCTGTGCGTGTGGGCAATTTACAGGGAAGGCCTCGTACTTTTCATATTTACATTTTAGTCCCTCCCAGGGACCTTTCTGCAATTTAATTTCATGTTTTATTTCATTTATGCCCTTGTCTTCTTTACTTCATATCTTGAGCATCGTGTGTCCGATTCAGTCGATTTCAGTCTCATTTGAAAGCTTGTTCAATGTACTTTTTAATGGTGTATTTAATCTTTCATCTTAGAGACATGAATTTTAATGAAATATTATGTTAGCTAAGTGTCTTTTATTATTCACTTATGCCTTGTTCAATTTGTCGATCAATTCTGACACTTCATCAAATGACGCCGTTGCCGGGGACACGGCTCATTTCTTATATTTTTTTTGGATTTTTTTGTTTAATTAATTAAGTGAGTCTTTTATATATAGGTCAACTTGTTCATTTATGTTGCATTACAAAAATTTTCTTCTTTATCGATCTCTAACCATTGTTTTTGTGGAAGGGCCCTTGATGGTTCAAGGAGGCGAGGATCAGGACGCTTCCCGTTGTGAGGAACCGCAAAACATACGTAGAGCAAATAGGGAAGAAAGAAAAAAATGCGTCTCACATTTTTTGCATGTCATGTAATAATTCGTCTTTTACAGCGGTCTTCAATAGAAGGCTCGCGATTGTAATCGAACGATTATATGTGGTTGTGTGGGGATCTGATGAATACTCATTCATCACTCTTTATTCTTATATTTTAGCTATAAAAACCTTTGCAAATGCATGTATATGTGTGTAAATACAAATAATTACAAAAGGCATGCATGGTGTAAAAATTAATAATTAGCATGTTTTTGTGCAAAAATAAAAGAATAAAGATTAAAAAGAAAAAGAGGGAAATATTTAGAATAAATATTGAGCAACCTAATCCCAAGGGAGGGCTCAGCATGGGCCTGACCGCATAAAAGCCAAAGTAGAGAGAGATAGGGAGCTCAAGTGTGTAAATATACCTGTAAATATAATAAAAATATTTTCCTCCAAAAATAGAATAAAATGGGCTTATAGATATTTGTAAATATTTGTAAATACAAAATCAAGATAAAAATAGAAAAATAAAAAAAAACAAAAATACCTTTACTTGTACATATTCACCAAGTACATACACCCACTCTTATATTTATTTAGCCTTATAAATAAATAAATTAAAATCCCTAAAATTTGTATCTTTTATGGTGTAAATAAAATAAAATAAAAATCATAAAAACAAAAATCGAATAAAAAGAACAAAATTAAAATTCAAAAAGAACTTTATAAATATACCATGTATATATATATATGTATATAGATAATTATTTCACCCTTGTATATGAATAATAAAAATAAAATAAAAATACCCTTTTATTCCTAATTTTATGCTATAAATAAATAAAATATAAAATGGGAATAAAAATTTACAAAAATAACAAATTAAAAATCAAAAATTAAAATCCTATATTGTATATATACCTATATATAGCACCCTAGTGTAAATACCTTATTTTTATTTCGAAAAATTATTTTAAAATCACAAAAAAATATAAAAAATTAAAACAAATATTTTTCATGTTTTAAATTTTCTTTAATTCGGCCATTTGCTATTTTTAAATGAATTTCTAAATCATTTCCACGTGGCCTGTTCCCATTGGTCCACGGGGACGTTGACCCCCCGGTCAACTCCCCCCCCAGGACCACCGAGCCCCGGATCCGAGCCCGCGACCCGACTTCTCGGATTTTTCTTCGCTCGATCTGACACCCATACCTGCAAACCCCGGGCTCTCCTTCTTCCCCGTGCATCCGAGACCCTCGCCACCATATCCGCGTGGGGATCCGCGCTTCGCGGAACCCTGCCTGATCCATTCTTCTCGGACCTACACCCATATTTAATCCGAGCTCTGCTTCCATTTCCTGCATCTTTGGCTCATCCATTCTCCACCCAGTGACCTCCATCGTCTCAGCGAGAGTGACAGCTCGCCCCAGGTGGTGTTGCAACGAGGAGGGAGCAAGGAGACCATCGATCTGGCGACATTGCGCCGCCTGGAGGTGACGCTCGAGCCTCGGACACCGACGGTCCTCGTGGAAAGGACCTGGAGCAAGCCCTTCTCCTCCACAGCCGATTGCGCCCATTAGGTAGACCTCTCTCCTTCCCTAGTTCTTTAATTTTCATTTTCGCCCAATTTTCGCCGTCGTCGTTCATCGCCGATTCCGACCACCGTACCCATCCATTCGATCATCGGAATCTTTCATCAGCTCAGCCTTCCCTCCGCGCACCTTCTCCACCCCTTCATCCAACCCAGCTCGCACATGAGCTGGGATTCGAGTTCCCTCGCCGTCGCTCCGCCGGAGCTCGCACGCCCCGCCGCACCGACCACCTTCTCCCCCGCTTACAGGGTCGAGACCATTTGCCCTCGACCCGCGAGTACGTTGCTGTGCTTTTCAGGGACATCCGAGCCCATCTGAGGGTCTCGACCGTTTGGAGCAGAAGCTTCTCCTCCGCCGGCGTGGCCTGAGCTCTCCGGAGCTCCGCTGCGTCATCGAAGGGTGCCATTAGACGCGGAAGGCCCCCACGCATCTTCTCCGATCTTCAGAGGCCTCCGAGGAGGCCTCCTGCACCCACACGAGTCCGGCGAACCTCGCCGGAGCCCTGTTCTTCGAGGACCCTCCGTAGTCGTCTGATCCAGCCCCAGCTCCAGGTCTTCATCGAGCCGTTCGTTCGGGGAGTAGCAGTGGCCGTTCGATCATCAGAGGGAGGATCGCAATCGTCCCATCGGCGAGAGCTTCCCACGTTGCACGCCAGCCGCCCGATCGTCTACGTGGAAGCCTCCCAGCCGCTCGATAGAGACGAGGGTTCCCTTTGTGTTACCTTTGTTGCGCGCCACCTTCTCCTGACCGTTCGATACACACGTGGCACGCATCCAGCCCTCGACATTTAATAAAGGGGTAATTGCTCTTAGGCCCCTCTAGTTTTCGCATTTATTTTCTAGTCCTGTAAATACGTTTAGTAGCTCTTTTATTTTTGTAAATATTGCACTGAGGACCCTTCTGTTTCTGTTATTTGCTTGTATACCCCTTTATATAGTGGCCACGTGCTTCGCCACGTGTTTTAGTGGTATATTTGCAGTTTTCATACTATGTTTTCCGGGTGTTACTGATTGCATATTTTGAAATAGGAACGACAAACAGGTCCCCCCAGGCCTGAGTCACGTGTATTGTGCGTGGCCGGGGGACATTTTGCACTTTTAGCCCCATACTTTCCTGCCTTGTTCTTCAGGGGGCCCAGAACTTTGTGGTATTTGCAGATAGGTCCCTCTTCACTGTGTCTTTGTTTTCATTTTTAATAAAATAGCAAACAAACTCCAAATTTGATGAAAATTGGACACATGGCTCCTGCCATGTTGTAAAATTTTCTATAAATTTTGGAGACATTTTTGATTATTTTTGTTATTTTTAAAAATTCAAAAACACGCTTTTCTTTACTGTCTAATTTTAAAATTCACAAAAAATATTAAAACACCTCTAAAGATTACAAAAAATTTTGGTAGTGTTTATTTTACCTTGTTTGATTTTCTGACCAATTTTGGTCATTTTTGGATATACAAAACTTATAAAAATGGAAAAACACTAAAAATCCTATAAAAATTCTAATAATTAATTAAAAAACCCAAAAATAATAATTCTGGTGCCTAAATTTTCCTTGTGTTTTCTTCTATACAGGAAAATTTCCTTCAGGTGTTAATATAGCCATTTTGTATTTTAAATTGGCCCTTGACACCTGACTGGACAGTACCCTTGTTTTCTTACCTTGTTTGATTTTTAGAAAATTCAATAAAAATCAGAAAATTAACAAAAATCAACCAAAATAGTAAAAAATATAAAAAAACATAAAATATTTTTATTTGAATTTTTGGGTGATTTTAGAGTTATTAAATAATTGTTGTAAGTGCTTGATTTGTTGCTTTCTTATTTTCTTAATTAATTAAAAAATCCAAAAAAAATAAAAGCATTAAAAATCCACCAAAAAGACTTTTCTTTTATTTTATTTCTTTTTTAGACCACTTCGTAGGCCGCAAGGCCATCACGTGCTCCCTGAGTCCGACCCAGGTCGCTATACCAGGCTAATCCAATAGCCAGGACCGCTATCGTATTTCTTTTATTTTTTTCTAATTTTGGTGGTCTGCACTTTATTTTCTTGATTGACCGACTGACTTCCGAGATCCGGGTCACAACGACCCTTGATCTATTTTCTTTCACCCCTATCTTGGTGGTTTTTCGGCTCATCAGAATGGCGCTGTTGCCGGGGAGCACGGCTTAGTAGTCGTTTTAGTTTTCTTTTTATTTCATTTTCTTTTTCACGGCTTTCCGCGGCTCTTTTTGAGTTCGCGGCTTTTCACGGCTTTTTATTTTTTATTTATTTTTGTTTTATTTTCTTTTTCTTTTCTTTTCTTTTATTTTTATCCTTGCTTGTATATTTTATTGCCATTTTTGCACATATACCCATGTTTATCTTGCTTGCATTTATTTGATTATTTTTGATCTGTGACACTTGTCTTCTTTCTTGCGAGGGCCCGAGGACCGAGGCAGTGACTCTCGAGAAGCCAACGCAACCGCGGGATTCGGAGGCGGCTCCCTTCTGCACGGAGCCGCAGGAGAGAGCGAGAGAGTAGCTGAGTGAGAGAGGAGTAGCTTAGGTTTTATTTTTGCCATTCGAACTGTTGTAATAACACAGGGACAGCAGCAGGACTTGGACAGTTTCTCGGGTCTGTTTTGCCGAGCACCGGTGTGCTCGGGGGACCCTTAGCTTTTTCGCATCTTTTCTTCGCAGTTTTTGTTTTTCGCTGCTTTTACGGTTTTACGCGGTTTTTCTCGAGCCCCTAGATTTAGGACTTTCTGCTTGACTGTTCCGTACTGAGTAGGATCCAAACACCTAATAGACTGCTTGTGCCTATAGATCGTTAATTGGACCTACTAATAAAAAGTTAATAAAAATAGCTGATTCATTTTCCTTCGAGCCTACGTGTCGCAGCCTGCCCTGCCAAGCGCTGCTCCTGAACCCGATTTGTCTGGAGGAGGAGGGGTAGACCGAGACCGGACTCTCTGGATCGAAGGCTGGTGACCAGCTAGACGGTTCTTTCGAGTAGAAGTTGCCTGCTTAGGACTCGGCTTTTCCTGCTGCACCATATAGGTAGTTTACTTTTTGTCTTTCAATTCTGCGCGGATCATATTGCATGTAGAGTGCTGGAGACAGGTACGCCTTTCTTACTTTGCATGCATCATTGATTTCATCGCGCATCGGCTTTTTCGTCTTCTCCCCCTGTTTTTGACTTAATAACCAGGAGAACCGAAAAATTCGTTAGGCCTCTTTGTTTTTATTGAAAAAAATCTAAAAAGAGAAACCATAAAATTGGGACTGCTAAAACTATTGATCACTAAAAGACACTTGATTTAAAAAACTTGTCTTGGGGAGAACAACCCCCTCATTGCTTGGTTTGATTGTGCGAGAGAGTGACCCGAACACTAGGTAGAGCCATCCGGTACTATTCTCGAGTGATTACCGACTCTTCTGTGCGGGACAGTCGGTTGGGAAAGTATCGGGTATCCCAACAGGTCACGTAATCGCCCTGATATCTTGATTGTTCACCAAAATAAAATTTAACAAGATAATTTAACCGAGCCTTTACGGTCTTCAGCTTGCGTTGCGTTGGTGAACTTCGGGGTTTGCTTGTCATCATAGTTTTTCCAGATCTCATCCGCCTTACTCACACATCAAGATGATGGGCAGACAATCTCTTAGGCATCCTCTGGTTGCACCGCTTTCGGGCGCGTCTACCCGTTCATTTAGGTTGGTTCGCGAGAGCCGAGACCCGCTCTCCGAACCTGAGTATGATTCCACCCTGTTCCCCCTCGACCCCCTTTCTTTTGGTTCCGACAGACTAGTGCCAGAGGAGAGATTAGCAGATTTATCGACACCTGAGTTTGGATCATTTGATTTTGCAGAGACCATGGCCGGCAGCTCTGACGATTGCTCTAGAGGTCCACAGCCCGAGCATTTTGTTTTGGACCAGGGTGCGATCAACTCCACCCTGATCGCCTCCCTCGAGACAGTGCAGCAACAGTTGAGGGATCAGGGAGCGTTCATGTTAGATATGAGGAGAGAGATGGAGCAGATGAGAGCAGAGCGAGAGTAGCGTAGAGACGGGCCGAGAGTCCCGGATGATGCAGCAGCAGCAGCCGCAGCGGCCGTCGCCGCAGCGGCAGCCGCCGCGGCAGGAGTAGGAGAGCCACCGAGACCGATGCGGGAGTTGCACAACCCCGGATCGACATTGATGCATCACTGGGTTGTGCTACCAGCTATCGTGGGGGACTTCAAGTTCCCCCCGAACACCTTGCAGCTCCTCCCCCGTTTCCACGAGATCGCCACCGAGGAGCCCCATCTCCACCTCCATGAGTTTTTGATGATTTGCAGTACTGTCCACGACCGTCAGGTGGATCAGGACACCATCAGGATGATTGCCTTCCCCTTCTCTTTGGCAGACAGAGCAGCCACCTGGCTGAAACATCTGGGGAAGTTCGTCTACACTTGGGAGTAGCTTCGCACCGAGTACTTGCATTAGTGCTATCCACTCGGGCGGACCAATGCCGTGAGAGACCTGATCAGCAACTTCTCCATGCTCCCCAACGAGCAGTTCCATGAGGCATGGGAGAGGTTCAGAGAGCTAACTGATAGATGCCCGCACCACGACATTTCCAAGCCGGACCTCGTGAAGAGCTTTTTCAACGGGCTGACACCAGAGCTTCAGGGCTTGGTGAACGCTTCTTGTGGCGGGTCTTACTTCGCCAAGGATCACGACCAGGTCTGGGCCATCTACGAGGAGATGGCCGAGAACTACATGGTGATGTCCCAGACCCGATTATACACTCAGGGCAGACCCCAGCAGCCACAGACCGTGTAGTACCAGAGGATAGCACGGTCGACGTCGGTCCTTCCAGTTCGTCTGCAGTAGCAGCAGCACAGGCAGAGTCATCCGCTGCGGACATGGGGATCATCAGCGAGAAGCTGGACCGGATGGAGTTAATAGAGAAGAAGCAGTGCCAGGGCATCACTCAGATGGAGCAGATGGCACAGACTCTGAGCGACATGAAGACCCAGCTCATGTGTCTCCAGGAGGCACAGACGGCTTCCCAGCCCCGTCTTTGGTCGTGAGGCGATTCTGGCAGCAGCAGCAGCTCATCCCAGTGCTCCAGCTCTCACCAGCAGCCTCAACAGGTTCACCTTGTACATACGGAGCCGTACCAGCAGCAGCAACCCACCTACCAGTCACCACCATCTCCAGACTTGCAGATGGTGGTATACCAGCCGGATCAGCCTCTGACAGTACTCCCACCACCCTAGTATGATGCAGAGCCGTTGATGGATGTCAACGGGATTTGGTATGATCGCCCTCAGCTCGGTATCCGACGAGACCATCCCGGATTTCGTCGGGGGACCGGAGGTACCCAGCCCCAGCAGCAGCCATCAGGTCAGGGAGGCAAGTACGACCATCAGAGAGATCACCAGCCGCAGCAGCAGCAGCTCCCAGTGTACCCACCACAGCAGCAGCAGCAGCAGTCGTCGTATGGTCCTCATCCCTATCAGCAGGGACAATCTTGGAGGCGAGATCAACCTCACCAGCAGCAGCAACAGCATCACCCATACCCCTCTCAGCCACAGCACCAGTTCCAGCAGCCTCACTACCAGAGAGGCTACCCGTCGGGCTCCCACGAGAGCCCCGCCTTAGATGACATAGCCCGCCTTCTCATGGATCAGCAGGCTACCTTTCGACGGGAGATGGACGAGTTCCGCCAGGAGATGCGGGACATTGTGAGAGGGAAGGCCGTCATCCCTGCCCAGATCGAGCCTAACCCCAACAGCCTGAAGAGGAAATCTGAGCAGGTAGCTTGTACTGAGTATACCACTCCTAGTGATGCATTTGGTGATATGACTGGATATCTTTTTGATACTGATTTTGTCACACTTAGGAGCGGTAGGATGCCAGCAGGCGGTGCCTCGTCTGAGTTACATCATGAGGAGACACCCATAGCGCCAGGCGAGGAGGAGAGCGGTACTGAGGCTGCTAGAGACGATGACGGTGGTACTGATGCCACCAAGGACGCTGATTCTACCGGCGGTGCTGAGGCCATAGTTTCACCAGTTCGAGGAGGTGGTACTGAGGCCACCCGCTATGCCGAGCCAGAGCGCGGTACTGAGGCCGCGAGTCTTCCAGTTGATCCAGCCGATGGTAGTGCTGAGGCCACCCATGCTTTTGTTGAGAGACCTGTAGTTTTTCCTACTTCTGATGTATCTCGAAACTCTGTTGTGAATAAAGGAAAAGGTTTGGTTTTTTCTAGTCCCACTGTGGTGCATGATGTATGTGTGGATCCGGCCGTCGAGCCGTCTAGACCTTTTCCTAGTCCTTCATCTGAGAAGGACCCCATGATCCCCTTCCCTAGAGCCCTTCAGATGAGGAAGGGGAAGAAAAAAGAAAATCCAAAAAAGAGAGATCAGGAAGAGTTCAGCCAGCAGATAATAGATCGGTTTCACATACAGCTGACTCTTCAGGAGGCTTTGCAGCACATTCCCCTTCTTCAGCGTTCACTGAGAGACAGGACGACAGTCAAGAGAAAGAGGAGGAACCACCATTCAGAGATCCATGTGCTGGCGAAAGCCACATATTTCGCGATCCAGAACCGTCTGCCGGCCAAGAGGTCAGATTCAGGAGCCCCTTATGTCAGATGCCACATTAGAGAGCAGAGGTTCGACCGTACTCTATTAGATAGCGGATCGTCGATCAACCTCCTTCCGGCAGCCCTTCTCGACCACTTCGAGTTGGGCACTCTTAGACAGAGCAGGACAGTCCTTCAGTTTACTGATCGATCTATCAAGAGGCCGAAGGGCTTGTTGCGAGACGTTGTCGTCACGATTCAGGGCCTGCAATTCCCCGTGGGCTTCGTAGTGTTGGACATGGAGATTCTTGATTCAGTGACCGATACCCCCATCATTCTCAGTCGTCCGTTCTTGGCTACAGCCAAGGCGGTGACTGACCATGATAGCGGGAAGGTATACTTTCGCATCGAGGGCGAAAGTGTACAAATAGAGACGGTCGAGGATAGCAGAGCTAGAGACAGATCATGCTCAGAGACCACCTCAGATACAGAGCAGCTGACAGATGCCGGGCTAGACATCCACCGGGACTGTGACTTTGTGATCACAGACGATGAGGCAGTTTGGGTAGACCTAGCAGCACAGGCCATCCTCTCATTTTCAAATCCCGCTGATGCAGAGACGAGAGCAGAGGAGAGCCTGGAGAGCACATTCCTGGTCCAGGATACTTCAGAGGCAGCAGAGCCGGTTCTCAACTGCGACACAGATTTTTGTGATGATGGTGGTGCTGATGCCACCTTAGATGATACAGATCCCTCGGAGTCAGAGTCTGATTGGGCAGATTGTGAGGATGACATGCCAGATCTGATTTCCACTGAGCCTACAGCTAAGGAGGAGGTAGATGCCGAGCAGAGCAGAGACAGTCCATCAGGGCAGCCTTCTCCAGTTTCTGAGATTGAGAGAGAGTTTCAGTTCTCCCAAGCAGATTTGGCAGCGTTCACGCAGACTTTCCAGAGGCTAGATCCACCAGCACCCAGCTGTCCAGAGCTGAAGCCGCTCCCTACTTCGCTGAAGTACAGATTCCTTGCGGGTGAGCCTGAGATGTACCCAGTCATTATCTCCACCGATCTGACTGGAGAGCAAGAATCCCGACTGACGGGGGTTCTTGAAAAGAACCGCAAGGCAATCGGATGGAGCGTAGCAGATCTTCAGGGGATAAGTCCGGCCCTGTGCTCCCACCATATATATCTCAAGGATGAGGCGAAACTGTCGCGTGAGTTCCAGCGGCGGCTGAACCCGAAACTGAGAGAGGATGTCATGAAGGAGATTTCGAAATGGTAGAGCATCGATTTTATCTACCCCATCTCCGACTCCAAGTGGGTCAGTGATAACAGGGGTATTCCATGAGGGTCACCATGAAAAATATAAAAGTGTTGTCGCTGAGGCGACCACTCATAGAAGACCGGTGTTAATCAGCAATTAACCCACAACCAAAGAATAAAACAATCAAGCTCAAAACAAATGTGAATTAATCTTTATTTACTCTACCATAAAATGTATAATGACAAGTATGTAGAGGTCGAACCACAGAGAGCAATACAAAATGCGATAGCCTACATATCAATCATAGTCATCCTTGTGTGGGTTTTTTTTATTTTTTTATTTTTTTTATTAATATTATTAAAATATAATAATTAAGTATTATATATATAAATGTATATAATACAAATATAGTAATTATATATACATAAAGGGTAAGTATATAGCTTATAATACATGTAATATATATATATATATGTAGGTATATATAAATATAATAAAATAAATATATATATATTTTCTTTTTTTTATATTATATTAAGATTAATGAGAATACATATAACTAAGTACATATATATAATATATTTTTTTCTTCTTTTTTTTATAGATATATATACATAAAAGGGGTATTATAATATTCACAAAAATACTCAAAAATAGTCAAAAATTCAGGAAAAGGGTCTTTTTGGAATGTTCATGGTTTTTTACTGTTTTTCTGATTTTTGGGTATTTTTGCAAATATTTTTAGTATTTTTAAATAGCTAAATAATAGCAAACAGTGGACTAGGTACTGGCTGTCACAAAAATAGAGATTAAAAATAGCTAACAGCCTCAAAAATTTTCCACACTAATTTTCTAATAACGATAATAAAATATAGCATAAATAGGACCTGAGTTTATATTTTTCTGATTTTTCTTTGATTTTTTATATTTTTTTGAAGTTTTTGGGTATTTTTGAATTTTTAAGATTTTCTTTTTGACATTTTTAGGGATTTTTGGACTGACACTAATATAAGTCAAAATACACCTTAGGTAATTTTTTTGGAATTTTTCGAGGCATTTTCATAATTTTTTGGGATTTTATACGTTAGACAGGGAATAAAAGACATTTTTTGATTTTTAATAAAAGCAAAAATGCAACAAAATGCAAAACTAAAAATATGGCGTTCAAGCATGACCAAACAGGAGCTTAAGTCTATTTTTGCAAGATTTTTCGATTAAATATGAAGCTTAAAATAAATAGACAAAGCCTTCAAAAATTAAATGGCCTCGCAGGGGTATTTTTGCAAATAAAATAGTTGGCAGGGGCATACATGCAAAAATTACAACAAAAATACACTTTAACTTTTATTTTCAGGATCATTTAATAAATACAAGAACCCGACAGGGTTTAGATGCAAATTTTTACGCGCCTCACGTGGTTGCTGCACGTGAGGCGCGGAGGGACTAAAGTGTAAATATGAAAACATCAGGGGGTCCAACTGCAATTTTTACAACTTATTTACAACTAAAACTTTTATTTTTGGGATTAAATACTAAATACAAAAAGTAAGGGGCTTGGTATGAAATTTACCCCTAAACAAAGCTTTTCATCCTGCGGCGCTGGAGGCGCCACTTATCCACGTGGCGGCCATCGGACGACGGACATCGGTTCGGCGATGAAGGTCCAGGATTAGAACCTCCTGGCTGATCTGATGGTGGATGTACATCTTCATCGAACGGTCGGCGTTCAATCTGGGCCGCCTCTCTCGATCCAACGGTGCGGAAGGCACCTGGAAGAACTGGGAAGAAGCTCGCCCCCGGCGAGCTTCGATCGGGTAGCTCGGGCTCCTCCGGGCACCTCCCGCGCATCTGAAGCTCTCTGATCGTAGCTGGGAGGCTTCCGCATCGTCTGGCGGTGGTCTCATGGCTCCTGGGGGTCCGAGTCGATGGAGCGAGGTCGGAGAAGAAAGGGGCCCCCAGGAACCTCTTCCTGGTTCAATGCGAGCCCATTTGGGCTCGATTCTTCGAAGTTCCTGCACAGGAAGGACCGCGGGCGAGAGAGCTTGCTCCTCGACCCGGGGTTTTGAAGCTGCAACGCAAAAATGAGGTGGGCGGAGGGGCTCCGGCGAACGGCGGAGGAGGAGCCCCGATTCGCCAGGACCTAGGGTTCTGGGTTGAACAAATGCGTGCGACAGATGGAGAAAGCATTGGGCTTCGAAATGGGGTGAACAGGGCGGTCGGATACGGCCAGATCCATAGTGGAGAAGTCACCGGAGCGGAGCTCCGACGAACTTCGATTTTTGATTTTTACGCTAGGGTGATTAACTAACAACTAATCTAACTACTGGAATGAAATGCTAACATTAAAGGCTAACTAAAAACGCATAAAAGGGCAGCTCTTATACCTGGGGGCCTCCAGGGAGCAGGGCGGACGCCGGAGCTCCGCCGCGACAAAATCCTCCTCTCTCCGGCCGATTCAAGGCACCAGCTCACTCCCCCTGTCACGAGGAATGTCCTAGGACTAGAATTAAGGCTTGAGATTGGATAAAAAGTGGCCAAATCTGAGGAAGGAGGCCGAGCTTGTTATTTATAAACATTGGCGAGTGTCCTTATTGACCGGCGATTATTTCATGATCTAGAGAGTATTAGGTTGATCCAAAGAATCGGCGGGCATCATGGATGATTAGGGATTAATTCTTGTGAAGGAAGCATCCTTGATTGATGGATGGCGTGTCCGGGAAAAATGGGAGAAGATGGGCGAAGAGACGGGCTGCGTCACATCGGGCGGCTGGAGGTCAAGTTGACTGGAGTCAACTCGCGGAGGGACCTGATTGGTCCACCTCAGCCGCTAAACGCCAAAATAGAGGACCTGATGGAAGATTGATTTATTTGATGCCCTAAATGATTTTATTAATTTTTTTCTTATAAAATAAAAAATGTGTATTATTTCATCTAGTATTTGTTTATGATTTTTATTGAATTTTTCGAGGTGTTTTATTATAGTTTTATTTTAATAATGTGTATATGTATGTATTTACATGTATTTTCATGTATTTTATTTTTAATTTGTTTATTTTCTTTTATTATTTTATGGACTTATTTTATAAATTCATAATTTATTTTTGTGAGTATAAAGATATTTTTGTTTGATTTTTATGTGTTTATGTATATTTTTAAATAAATAGGTATAGATGTATGTATGTATACTTATAGGTATTTTATCTATGTCTTTTGTACACTTAATTTATTTAATATATTTTCTTGATTTTTATTTTGGTTTTGTATTTTTGATGAGTTATGTATAATGTATATATACTATTATAAAAATATAGAAGAGCAAAAGATTCAAGGATTAAAACCCTTTTTATTTATAGATAGGTACATGTCATAGGTATAGTGTCTATGAATTTATGGACTCATTTTATTTTACAAATTAGTTTTGGTTTCCTTCTATTTTTAATGTGTACATGCATTATATACATTATTTACAAAATTCTAAAAATATGATTTTGTACAAATAATAAATACTGAATAAAATGAATATTTTAATCAGTCCTATATACAAGAAGGGCCAAAAACCTAACTTCTGCATATGAGCTCCAAAAATTATGAAACCAATTTTATAAAATAGTTATGGAATGCTATATACAATTAAAGGTGAGTTTGGGTGATTTGGAGTTTTTATTTGCAAGATATGGGTCTGTGAAGTTGAGATTTTGGCTTTTTATTCTGTGTATAAAATGTACACTGGGTATTGTTTTTACACAAACTCAATTTTGTATTTTTATTTACATTATTATCTACAACTTTCATGTACAAAGTTTCTTTATTTGATGAGTAAATAATTATGTACAAAATAGGTGCCAAAAATGCATGAATAAATGAATTAATAAATGAAGTATTTATTGTATACTGGCCCTTATCTCCCCGTACTTTATTCCTTGTCGACCAATTCCATGCTGGCCTTGGTCTCGGGGTTAGGGTCATAAAATATTTGCAATATTTTATTCCTTTTTCTTTTCTTCTCTTTATTCTATAATTTTGGCATTAAAAACCTTATTTTATATACAATTAATACGCATGAATAATGAATGCTATTATGTACACATTGATGCTATTTACATGCATTTGCTGGGGTTTTTGAGGCCAAAATGATAGAATAAAGGTGATGAAATGGAGATTCATCACCCCCCTATACTTGCCTTTGTTAGTCCCTAGCAAACACTTATGCAATAAGTGCAAAAAGAATAAAGAAAGAAAAAGGAAAATGCAAGAAAGATAGAGTGAATTGGGTGCTTTCAGTGCAATGCATGTCCTTACAAAATCTGAATTTGGAGCTCCTGACAGACCTTGGGTGTGAAGGTGTGTGGATCCGAGTCGGGAACCAGCTCTAAAGTACAACATCCTTCGATAATCACAGAACTCGGTTCAACCCACCTCAATAGCCGGGTCAGAACTAGTCTACATCATATGCAAACTCTTATAACTATGAAGCTGACTTGTACGGTGTAAGTGATAGTGGCTCTCCCCAACTGAAATGATAAAGGAACTGACTTCTCCAGAATGACAACCCAATGATTCCCCAATCCAACAGCTCTTTCCTCGAGGAGCAGGGTATTCCCTTCTAAGTTCAAGTGGCAACCAGCTCAAGAGGAGGGGGTGAAGAGAAGAATGGACGGTAGCCAGTGTAGCTACCTATCCCGGGATGCAAGACCAGTGTAGTCAAGTCATCCAGCTGCAGGCTTACATATTTGACTTTGGAGCTCAAGCTTGCTTATTGACTTTGTACATACTTTGCAGGCATTTTATTTTTGTACAGGCCTGACCATTTTTTTTTTCAACATACTATTCACAGCAGCATTTACATAAGGAGTTTTTCCTCTTGAGCCAGTAGACTATCCCTCTTTTGAAGCTTTATCGCAACCCACAATCTCTTGTCTTTAGACCTCATTGCTATTGGATCCGGTTGGGGTGCACTTCCCTCCCTAGACGAGGACAAATGTTTCCACCCGTGTGCGTCTCAGACTGGCAAATCCAACCCCCTCACCACTCCAACTGAGTTAAGCCAAGTGAAAGGTGCAGGTGTCCAAGTTAGATCACGGTCGGCAAGAGTCATACGTGTGTCTCGAAAAGTTCTAGTTAGTCCACTGAGGTGACTTGAATCCAGCCCTGATTTCTCAAAGAATTAAGTCTGTATAGACCTGAGGTGCCTTAAACCTAGTTCCCATAAGGTTCCAGTGCAATTAGGTGCGGTAAGGTCTAACCGAGCTCCAATTTGAGACTTTCTTAGACTGAATCAATCATCAAGCTTCACTCAAAAAGATCATGAATGGTATGCTTATGCTGTGCACAATGAATGATGCAATTTTTCACAAAAATTTGAAAGGATCAAAGAATGTTTTTACAAAAAGAATTTCTGCACAGGAAGTACGAACTGAAAATATTCAAAAAGTATATACACTTATTTACACGGGCATGCTGCTTTATTTTCAAAATTTAGGAATTTTTAGCAACCTTACGGGTGTGAATGAAATAGTTTATTTGGGTATGTACAGAAAGAATTGTATGTGTCTTGTTTCTGATTTACTAGTATCTGCAATGGTGTTCTTATTAGCTTTTTGAAAATAATTTTACAAACTATAGTACACGATAATTTTTGCAATCCTTTACACATATTTGAAAACTATTTTTGCAAAGATTCTTCACACTATATGTATATATATATACAATTTTCACAATAAGTTTGACACGCATTTTTCAAAACATTTGCACATAGGTTTTTGAATTCCTTTCTTTCACACAAAGAAAAGTTTTGCAGTCAACACAGTTTCACACATTTGAAATCATTTCACATCAAATTTTTCAACCTGGTCACACTATTTTTCAAATCATACTGTATAGGTATCTGATTTATTAATCAGTAGATACAAAAGAAGAAAAATTGTATTTGATGTACAATATGGTTTCAGTCCTTATAAACTTTATTTGGCTTATTCCTTATTTACAAATGAGAGATTTTTGTGCGGGTTCCTCAGACTTACTCGAGAATCATTTTCACAAGGGTTTTTGAAAACTCTAGTCCAAAATAATTTTGCAACATGTACACGCATTTGAAAACTATTTTACAAATGTTTTACACAACATGTATAGAATTTTCAAAACACTTTTGACAATCAACTTTTCACAATCATTTGCACACTAATTTTCACAAAGTTTTTGCTTTCACTCAAAGAAAATAGGTTTTACACACAATCTAATTTTTCAATCGTTGAATACTTGTTCACGCTATTTTCAAACAACTTTCACAAGATTTTTCAAAGGAAAACATTTCGTACAAAACACTTTTCTGACTTACTAGTCAGTATAATTACAATGAGTCTGAGGAACTCATAATCATCTTTCATTATTATAAAGCTACTTTTTACATTTTATTTTGTGTTGTAGTGATATTTTATTTTTCAGTATGAGTTATGGCTTTTAGTATATACACGGTATATACGACCCCCCTATACTTAGCTTGAGCTATGTCCTCATAGATCGAAAGGAAAAAGCAAAGGAATAACTCGTACTGAGTATAGACAGATCTAAAAAATAAATATGAAAGAAATGAATGAATGAGAAGTTGACCGTCCCCCCTATACTTAGGATCAAAGAATCCTAAGTATAGCAGACTGTACAAAAAGCGGGGAGGGTCAAGGGTGGGAATATACTGATCGTACTCAGATTGTCTCCCCCTATACTTAGGGTAAGATACTCCTAAGTATAGAAGAGGAGACAATGGAGAAGATCGAACTGAAATAAAAAACTCTAGGTGCACATCCCCCTATACTTAAGACAAAGTACGTCCTAAGTATAGAAAACTGTCTACAAAGGCGGCACCTTTTAGATAGAAAAAGAAAATAGAAAAGGAAAAGAAGAAAAGAAGAAAAGAAGAAAATCAGAGAAATAGTGGTTGGAGTACATCGTCTGAATCTTTTGGTGCTGCAGGTGCTGTGGAGATGTCATCGTTGTGCACTAGTTGAATAGAGTCAACAATGGCCAAGAATGCATCAGGTTCCAAGTAATGCTTCAGTAGTTGGCCATTGACAACGAAAGGCTGTGCGTCAGGGGACAATTCTGATATCGCGATGCTTCCGTTGTCATGCACTTCACATATTCGGAATGGCCCTGTCCACTTACTTTTTAATTTACCTGGGAATATCCGCAACTTTGCATCAAACAACCACACTTTCTGCCCAACGTCGAAGGTCTTTCGTCTGATGTGCCGGTCATGCCAGCGTTTCACCTTCTCCTTGTACATCAAGGTGTTATCGTATGCGCAGTCTCGGAATTCCAAGAGCCTGTTCAGATCGTCTTTTCTCTTCTGACCACCTTTTCGTGAGTCCAAGTTACAATTACTAATTGCCCAAAGAGATTTGTGAATTAATTCCACGGGCAGATGGCATGGTTTTCCATATACAAGACGGTAGGGCGACATGCCCAAGGGAGACTTGTAGGCCGTACGGTAAGCCCAAAGAGCTGAGTCCAAGAGTTGAGACCAGTCTTTTCTGTTTGGCCTAACAAGTTTCTGCAATATGGTCTTGATTTCTCTATTGGATAACTCCGCCATGCCATTGGTCTGCGGATGATAAGGAGACGCGACACGGTGATCGATGCCGTACTCCTTCGTTAACTTCTTGACCTCTTTGTTGATGAAATGGCTACCCCCGTCTGAGATGAGAATCTTTGGTATCCCAAACCGCGAAATGATGTTCTTCTTCAGAAACTGGCAAACTGTTTTGCTATCGGCGGCTCGGGCGGGGATAGCTTCAACCCAACGACTCACGTAATCTACGGCAAGAAGGATGTGCTCAAAACCTTGACTATTAGGGAAAGGTCCCATGAAGTCAATGCCCCATGCATCGAAAACATCTGCTATCTGAATGATTTTCAGAGGCATTGAGTCTTTGGCAGTGAGTGTCCCTTTCAGTCGCTGACAGTCAATACATCTTTTAACAAATTCTGCTGCATCCTTAAATAAAGTGGGCCACTAGAGGCCACACTGCAATACTTTTGCTGCCGTACGATCTCCAGAATGGTGCCCACCAGATTCGAGCGAATGACAATGCTCGAGGACACTAGATTGCTCCGTCTGAGGAATGCACCTGCACCAAATACAATCTGCCCCTTCTCTGAATAGAAGAGGATCTTCCCACTGGTAGAAGCGGATGGTCGACATGAATTTGTTCTTCTGATTCTTCGTCCAATCCGAAGGTATTACCCCCGAGGCGAGGTAATTGACAATGTCAGCATACCAAGGGAGAGCATCCACAGCTAAGATAGCTTCGTCAGGGAAGGTTTCTGTGATAGGTGCATTGCTCACAAGAGGCTCATGCTGCTCAATTCTGGAAAGGTGATCTGCTACCACATTCTGAACTCCAGGTTTGTCTTTGATTTCCAGATCGAATTCCTGGAGGAGAAGGATCCAACGAATCAGTCTGGGCTTGTCCTCCTTCTTCTGCTCTAGGTACCGAATAGCAGAGTGGTCCGTGAAGATTGTGACTTTTGACCCCAACAAATAGGATCTGAACTTCTCTAAGGCGAAAACCACAGCCAGCAGTTCTTTCTCTGTCACTGTATAATTTCTTTGAGCTTCATCTAACGTTCTGCTGGCATAGTGAATGGCATAGGGCGCCTTGTCTTTCCTCTGCCCTAGAACAACTCCGACTGTAAAATCTGATGCATCGGTCATTATCTCAAATGGACGAGTCCAGTCGGGAGGCTGTAAGATTGGAGCCTGAGTGATAAGCTCCTTCAATTGATTGAAAGCAAGGAGAACCGGCTGATCAACAATGAACTCCGTCTCCTTGCACAAGAGTTCTGTTAGAGGTCGGGCAATGCGGCTGAAATCCTTGATAAATCGTCTGTAAAATCCCACATGCCCCAGGAATGACCTCACATTATTTACTGACTGAGGTGGTTGAAGGTTTGAAATGACATCCACCTTGGCTGGGTCGACTTCCATGCCACGTTTGGAAATGACATGGCCCAGCACAATACCCTCTGTGACCATAAAGTGGCTCTTTTCCCATGAGAGCACTAAATTGACTTCCCGGTATTTCTGAAGCACTCTGTCTAGGTGCTCGAGGCAAGAATCGAAACTATCACCATAGACAGAGAAATCATCCATGAACACCTCGAGAAAACTGCCTACCATCTCGGCGAATACAGCTAGTATGCATCTTTGGAAGGTTGCGGGTGCATTGCATAATCCAAAGGGCATCCTCTTGAAGGCGTAGGTACCGAACGGGCAAGTGAAGGTAGTCTTCTCTTGATCCTCAGGGGCGATCGCCACTTGGTTGTACCCGGAGTACCCATCCAGGAAGCAGAAGAACTCCTTGCCTGCTAATCTCTCCAATACTTGATCAATAAATGGCAAGGGGAAGTGGTCCTTCTTGGTTGCTGCATTAAGACGGCGGTAGTCAACACACACCCGCCAGGATGTCGGTACCCGAGTTGAAATTTCCTCTCCTTTTTCATTTGTGACCACGGTAAGCCCGGATTTCTTGGGAACTACATGCAAGGGGCTTACCCATTTTGAATCGGAGATGGGATAGATGAAGCCTGCTTCACACCATTTTGTGATTTCTTTCATGACCACCTCCCGAAGGTTAGGGTTCAGCCTTCTCTGAAATTCGCGGGACGGCTTGGCATCGTCTTCTAGATAGATATGGTGTGAGCACAGAGCTGGATTTATCCCTCGGAGGTCTGATACGCTCCAACCAAGTGCCTTGCGGTTCTTTTCTAGAATCTCGAGAAGTCGAGATTCTTGATCCAGATTCAGCCTGCTGCTGATGATGACTGGATACATGTGTTCTTCCCCGTAAGGAAAGCATACTTCAGGCCTGCAGGAAGTGGCTTGAGTTCTGGTTTCAGTCTGTCCACTTTATCGGTCACTTCTGATACCATGCTGGTGGTGGGATGTACCTTGAGACTGTTACCATCCTCAACATCCTGTTGAGATCCCAGTGATGTACCGAACGGTTCTGTGGTGAGCTGCTCATGTTCGGTCTGGAGTGAATGCTCAAGAAGATGCGCCTGCATCTGAGAAACTGTCTCCCACAAATCATCGGAGCATATGCTGACTGTGCTTTCCAAGTCCTCCTCAAGAGTGAGGATTTCTCGGGTCCATGGGTCGTCCAACGACAACTCTGAATCTCTGATTTCTGCAATAAAATCACAGTCTGCTTCTGATGCTGCTTGACTCTCATCAGTTGTGGCATTCTGCTCCTTGTTCATATTAAGCGTGATTTGCTGGGTGTTCGAGCTGAAAGTGATCTTTCCAGACCCGTAATCAACCACGGCACCTGAAGTACGGAGAAATGGTCTGCCAAGGATGATAGGAGTCTGGAGCAGTGGTGCAGGAGAGTCCATATCAAGGACTACAAAGTCAGCTGGGAATTTCATCTCCTGTACGGTAACTATCACGTCTTCCAACAGACCTCGGGGCCGCTTGACGGATCGGTCAGCGAACTGAAGGATCATACGTGTCTGCTTGAGCGGTCCCAGCCCGAATTCTTGCATTATGGACGAGGGCATAAGGTTGATGGAAGAACCACTGTCAAGAAGAGTACGCTCGAAGACCTGATCGAAAATCACACAACTGATCAGAGGTGCTCCTGTATCTTGCTTTTTCTGGGGGAGGTTGGTGATAGCTGCAACTGTGGCCATGGATAGAACGTGCTTTTCTACCTCTCGGCGTCTGTTATCTTGCGCTGGGTGACGCCTGTTAGTACATGCCTCTTTCAATCCTTTCTTCACAGCTGGCATGTATTCCACGGCCTTCAGCAAGGGAATCTTAACAGTCAATTTATCCAAAATATCCACGACACCTGGATCAGACAATGCAGTTTTTCTTTTTGCAATTTCTTTGGATTTTTGTATTGCATGCGGAAAAGGAATATTCACATTACTGGCAGGAAAATTAGAGTTCTTATTTACATCAAAATCATCGCCCACAGAATGTTGTACATCCGGATTACAAAAAGGAGTACAAGCTGGATCTGGATATGCTGGTGCTGCTGAGCGATCAAAAAGGGTAGCATCTACTCCATCGGCTGGCAAGGGATCGACTGCTGCTGGCTGCTCCTCCAAGGCTGGCGCGGCTTCGCTTCTGCTACATGCTTCTTTTTGTTGTTTTTGTTTTTGCTGATTTTTTTGTATTTTTGGCTGAGGGTGATGACATGGCACGACGGCTGGACTGGCTTCTCATTCCTCTTCCTCCTCACCCGCCCCTGGAGTTGGCACGACTGATGCAGAAGATGACGATCCACCTGTTTCTTTATTCACCCCACATCTGGTAGCAGGCGGAGGCAAGGCCCTACCGCTCCTGAGAGTAACAGCATTAGAATAAACAGTAATATCGTTATCACACGCGGACTGGACATCACATTCTACCTGCTCCTTCTTCTTGAAATTGTTGGGGTTGGCTTAGACCTGCGCCGGAATGGTAGTGCGAGTGGCGGTCAGGTCATCAAGCCGCTTGGTCATCTCCGCTAGCCCTTGAACAAGCTGGGCTAGACACTCCATGGTGGGATTAGCTGGGGGCACATCAGAAGATGCAGCGTGCAGACTACGCTGCTGTTGGTTAGATGCGTGGGGAGGCTGCTGGTGGTGTTGCTGTGGTGGAGCCGGAAGTTGAAGTTGCTGGTAGGACGGAGGTGGATACTGCTGGTATGGTTGAGGCTGAGCAGCCGCGTATTGGTGATACGGCTGTGGGTGTCGGTATTGCAGCTGCTGGTAAGGAAAGTTCTGCCTCCATTGGTGTGCGAACTGAGGAGGCTGCTGGTGTTGTTGGTGAGGTTGAGAGGTTTGGCCAAAACGACCACCCTGAGGTTGGTGGTACTGCCGGTTGGCAAATTGCTGACCCTGGAGTTGTCCCTGAGGACGGGTCGGCTGTGCATCATTTGTCCATACCCCGTTAACTTCTTGGATCAGGGGTGGTGGTGGGAAAACTGGATCAGGAATGGAAAGTAACTCTGGCTGGTAAACGACCATCTGCTGCTGCGGCGGGCCCTGGTCGGGTGCCTGCACGTAGTACATGTGCTGGACTGCCGGTGGCTGCTGGCTCGGCTGAGGCTGATGCTGCGGTTGGCAGCTCGTCTTCTTCTCAGCGGGAGCGTCTGATGGTGTAGCCGACTGGACCGAGTTGATCGTACTGACCAACAGCTCGAGGTTCTTGTTGATCTGATCGAGCTTATCCAGGTTCTGGGTCCTCTTCTCAATCACAGCGAGTTTTCAAGGTCATGTGATCTCTTCTCATAATATCAACCTTAGAGAGATGGCCCCCAATGATGCTGAGGTTGGAGCTCTCATCTCTCTCTGCTTCTTTTGATGCAGCCATGTGAACTTGTTTCTGGAGGATCTGGGGCTGCTTCTGGAGCTCTCATCTTGTGAAAGTTGTTTCTGGAGGATCTGGGGCTGCTTCTGGTACGCCTTGGATGAAGAGAGGGCGGCCTCTCCTTCGGCCATTTCTTCGAAAATCTGCCATACAACATCTTCATCCTTGTTGAAATGGAGCCCCCACATGCTGCGTCTACGAGCCTTTGACTTTCAATATTGAGTCCCCCGAAGAAATGCTGGACCAAGCTGGTCTTAGGGATCTCGTGGTGGGGACACTTCTCCTGCAGATCAGTGAATCTCTCCCAAGCCTCATGTACGGACTCATGTGCCCCTTGGGAGAAATTACTTATACGGGCTCGCATCTGGTTGAGCCAACCGAGAGGGTAGTACTTGTGCGGGAAGGCAGACTTCAACTCCTCCAGGTCGTCACGACCTTTCCCATATGATTGACCCAATATAGGGCCTTATCCTGTAGACTGAAGGGGAAAGCCGTCATCTTGACAATGTCCAGGGGGACATTCGGATAGTGGGTGGTGCGGCAAATGCTGGAGAATTGCTGCAGGTGAATGTACGGCTCTTCATTGGTGTTGCCATGGAATGCAGGGAGAAGGGCTATGAATTGGGGCTTCAGCTCAAAGTGAGCGTGTACCGGTGGAATGAGAATCCACTCGGTCATCTGGCTGTCTCCCGGATTGTATGTTTCTTTAAGTGTCGGCTTTGGCGGTGGTGGGAATTCGGGATCATCATTGGGGTCATCACCACCTTCTCCACCTCCACCTCCTCCTCCCCTGTCTCCTCTGCCTCGGCCTCCTCCTCCGTCGTTAAGGTTTATCATATCATTCAACATGTCCTGGAAGGCGGTCTGCGTAAGGGCCTGCTCAGTCAGCTGCTGCTGGATAGCCTGGATAGATGCCAGCAACTGTGCATTGACTTGGTTCTGATCTGGCACCTGTCCCTCTGGTATGGGTGGCTGCTGACCTTGCCCTTTCCTCCTGGCGCCATATCAGGATCTGAGTCGGACGAAATGAACTCCGGAGTAGTCTCCAGGGCTCGCACTGGCTTCTATCTGCAGAATGAGGTAGTCCGAATCAGATCACTTGCAATTAACTCTCAGCTGCCGTGATTAAGCTGAATTCAGGTCAACCCCAGCATGTTGTGAATGGAAAGAGATGTAGACTGTAATCGACCTCCATTCACAACGGCGATAGTGGGACAAAAGTGATCCCAGTTTATTGGGTGGTCAAGAGAAAGGTAGAAAACGAGGAGTCTGGAGTTCGATCCGCAAGGTCCGGATCGGTTCTCGGGAATCGCCTCGAAATTATTGGCGGAGTTGAGTCTATGGAATCGATGTAGGTGTCGGCATAGTCCCGACGAAACCATCCATGGATCAACTTCGCGGAGCACAGGAGAATGTCGGATTTTGGAAGAATGATACGATGGTCAACGAGGAACAAAAGGAGTGTAAAACAGTAGAAAGGCTCGGTTGAGCGGGGTGGTCAAAGGAAGACATAACAAAAATTTGCGCAAGGCGCGGATTTTGATCTTTGAACATTAATCTAGATCCATACAAACACAAGACAAAATCGGGTTCACCAACTCACGCCATGTGAAGCCGTGAAAGCTCGGCTATTTATTATCTTTTCATTTTTAGAGTTGTGATTTTCAGGCATATCTTATAACAAGTCCTTAGTACGCTACCCTATAGGAGAGAGAGTACTGCCAGAAGAGTATCCCGTACTTGTCCTCCTCCTGTGTAACCTGTAGTCTGTACTTTTTGGAGTCCTTGTAACCCTTCTTGGATCCTACTCAGCCAAAGAAAAGAGAGAGGAAGCCGATAGGCGAAACCAATACTTCGGTTCTCGCTCGCAACGGAATCACCGTGAGCGTGCAAGAACCTACTCGGACGCAGGACGATGAGACAGACACCCCGTGAAGGCGTGGCCTATGCTCAATACTTCGGACAGGGTCGATGCTCTCACAACAGAGAGTCACCATTGGTGACCAAGTCCTACTCGCCTACGTACGATAGAAGCGCCATTACTTCGGAATCCATGCGATACACAAGGCAGTTGCAGACTGGGTTTTGGGCTTTTCTATCCTTAGGGGTCGCACTCGCTCAAGGGAGTAGTGTTTTGGTCCCCCTCCAAGTACCTGAAAACAATGAGGGCTTTATGAACGCGGTACAATGATAGTCCATTACAGATTTTAATTAAGGTCAAAGTTTATTTAGCAGTCCCCTGGTTTTAATTTTTTTGGTTTTCACTTTTTTTGGATCTGTGTTCATACCAGCGCCTAACGTTTTTGTAGATTTTCATTAAGTCCTAGGTGCTCAAAATCAGAGGGAGATAGCGGAAAAGCCGTGCAAGTGGTTCCATGATGGAAATCTCACCATTGAACCGAATGATGCATGCTGAGTTAGAAGACTTACAGTGCATCCCAGCTCTCTCCATGTGGTATGCAAAACAGAATTTTTAAACCTATCTACATGTCGGTATGCAAGGCACAAAATCGTCCTAAACATAAGCTGCTATTAGCGTGAAGAACCATAAGTTGCTTATTTGTCTCTAGCCCAAGAGAGTCCGGTCTTGGCTCACCCCTCCTCTGCTCAACAAATTGAGGGTAGGAGAAAGCGCTTTACAGGTTCGCTACGGCACAGAAGGCTAAGAGACAAATTTACAACTTGTTTGAGTTTGACTAGATCCAATCAAAGTAGACTATAGGAACATGCATTCTTATTAATGTTTGGACCTAGCTACCGAGTCAAGCAACCTATTCTAGGGGCTCCAAGCACACAAAACAAAGTAAAAGAAAGGCGGAAAGCTCAAAACTGCGGGAAACAAAATAAAAAGAAGGCGATGAAAACTCGAAAAACCGCGATGAGGCCCCCAGGTGAACAATCACCTGGGCACTGGACCTCATTGTGAAGAGTAGATTCCTGTTTATATACATGCCAAAATAGTCTCTCTCTCACCATGAATTACAAAAATAATTTTCCTAAATATCTAGCCTATCTAATGCCCCTCTCTTTGCTTCTTTGGTGCACTCTCCAGATGGTCATGAGAAGAGAAGACCATCCTCCTCCAAGCTCGGCTGCCTTGGCCTCCTAGGAAGCCATCCTAGCGTGGCGGTCCCTCGCATCAAAGTTACAAAAAAGATTGCATTAGCATACTCAGTTAATCAAATAGAGCAGATAAATTAATCACAATAAATAAAGAAATGAAGCATGGTGATTAATGCAATAAAACAATAGCTGCTCAACACAAAAATGAATCATGAATCTAAATTTTTATACAAGAATGACAAAAGTCAATTTGGCTTTGCTCATTGCTCCCCGACAACGGCGCCATCTGATAACAGGGGTATTCCATGAGGGTCACCATGAAAAATATAAAAGTGTTGTCGCTGAGGTGACCACTCATAGAAGACCGGTGTTAATCAGCAATTAACCCACAACCAAAGAATACAACAATCAAGCTCAAAACAAATGTGAATTAATCTTTATTTACTCTATCATAAAATGTATAATGACAAGTATGTAGAGGTCGAACCACAGAGAGCATACAAAATGCGATAGCCTACATGTCAATCATAGTCATCCTTGTGTGGGTTTTTTTTATTTTTATTTTTATTTTTTATTAATATTATTAAAATATATAAATTAAGTATTATATATATAAATGTATATAATACAAATATAGTAATTATATATACATAAAGGGTAAGTATATAGCTTATAATACATGTAATATATATATGTAGGTATATATAAATATAATAAAATAAATAAATATATATATATATATATTCTTTTTTTTATATTATATTAAGATTAATGAGAATACATATAACTAAGTACATATATAATATATATTTTTTTCTTCTTTTTTATAGATATATATATACATAAAAGGGGTATTATAATATTCACAAAAATACTCAAAAATAGTCAAAATTCAGGAAAGGGTCTTTTTGGAATGTTCATGGTTTTTTACTGTTTTTCTGATTTTTGGGGTATTTTTGCAAACATTTTTAGTATTTTTAAATAGCTAAATAATAGCAAACAGTGGACTAGGTACTGGCTATCACAAAAATAGAGATTAAAAATAGCTAACAGCCTCAAAAATTTTCCACACTAATTTTCTAATAACGATAATAAAGTATAGCATAAATAGGGCCTGAGTTTATATTTTTCTGATTTTTCTTTGATTTTTTATATTTTTTTTTGAAGTTTTTAGGTATTTTTGAATTTTAAGATTTTCTTTTTGACATTTTTAGGGATTTTTGGACTGACACTAATATAAGTCAAAATACACCTTAGGTAATTTTTTTGGAATTTTTCGAGGCATTTTCATAATTGTTTGGGATTTTATACGTTAGACAGGAATAAAAGACATGTTTTTGATTTTTAATAAAAGCAAAAATGCAACAAAATGCAAAACTAAAAATATGGCGTTCAAGCATGACCAAACAGGAGCTTAAGTCTATTTTTGCAAGATTTTTCGATTAAATTATGAAGCATAAAATAAATAGACAAAGCCTTCAAAAATTAAATGGCCTGGCAGGGGTATTTTTGCAAATAAAATAGTTGGCAGGGGCATACATGCAAAAATTACAACAAAAATACACTTTAACTTTTATTTTCAGGACCATTTAATAAATACAAGAACCCGGCAGGGTTTAGATGCAAATTTTCACGCGCCTCACATGGTTGCTGCACGTGAGGCGCGGAGGGACTAAAGTGTAAATATGAAAACATCAGGGGGTCCAACTACAATTTTTACAACTTATTTACAACTAAAACTTTTATTTTGGGGTTTAAATACTAAATACAAAAAGTAAGGGGCTTGGTATGAATTTACCCCTAAACAAAGCTTTTCATCCTGCGGCGCTGGAGGCGCCACTTATCCACGTGGCGGCCATCGGACGGCGGACATCGGTTCGGCGATGAAGGGCCAGGATTAGAACCTCCTGGCTGATCTGATGGTGGATGTACATCTTCATCAAACGGTCGGCGTTCAATCTGGGCCGCCCCTCTCGATCTAACGGTGCGGAAGGCACCTGGAAGAACTGGGAAGAAGCTCGCCCCCGGCGAGCTTCGATCGGGTAGCTCGGGCTCCTCCGGGCACCTCCCGCGCATCTGAAGCTCTCTGATCGTAGCTGGGAGGCTTCCGCATCGTCTGACGGTGGTCTCATGGCTCCTGGGGGTCCGAGTCGATGGAGCGAGGTCGGAGAAGAAAGGGCCCCCAAGAACCTCTTCCTGGTTCAATGCAAGCCCATTTGGGCTCGATTCTTCGAAGTTCCTGCACAGGAAGGATCGCAGGCGAGAGAGCTTGCTCCTCGACCCGGGTTTTGAAGCTGCAACGTAAAAATGAGGTGGGCGGAGGGGCTCCGGCGAACGGCGGAGGAGGAGCCCCGATTCGCCAGGACCTAGGGTTCTGGGTTGAACAAATGCGTGCGACAGATGGAGAAAGCGTTGGGCTTCGAAATGGGGTGAACAGGGCGGTCGGATACGGCCAGATCCATAGTGGAGAAGTCGCCGGAGCGGAGCTCCGGCGAACTTCGGTTTTGATTTTTACGCTAGGGTGATTAGCTAACAACTAATCTAACTACTGGAATGAAATGCTAACATTAAAGGCTAACTAAAAACGCATAAAAGGGCAGCTCTTATACCTGGGGGTCTCCAGGGAGCAGGGCGGACGCCGGAGCTCCGCCGCGACAAATCCTCCTCTCTCCGGCCGATTCGAGGCACCAGCTCACTCCCCCTGTCACGAGGAATGTCCTAGGACTAGAATAAGGCTTGAGATTGGATAAAAAGTGGCCAAATCTGAGGAAGGAGGCGGAGCTTGTTATTTATAAATATTGGCGAGTGGCCTTATTGACCGGCGATTATTGCATGATCTAGAGAGTATTAGGTTGATCCAAGAATCGGCGGGCATCATGGATGATTAGGGATTAATTCTTGTGAAGGAAGCATCCTTGATTGATGGATGGCGTGTCCGGGAAAAATGGGAGAAGATGGGCGAAGAGACGGGCTGCGTCACATCGGGCGGCTGGAGGTCAAGTTGACTGGAGTCAACTTGCGGAAGGACCTGATTGGTCCACCCCAGCCGCTAAACGCCAAAATAGAGGACCTGATGGAAGATTGATTTATTGATGCCCTAAATGATTTATTAATTTTTTCTTATAAATAAAAATGTGTATTATTTCATCTAGTATTTGTTTATGATTTTTATTGAATTTTTCGAGGTGTTTTATTATAGTTTTATTTTAATAATGTGTATATGTATGTATTTACATGTATTTTCATGTATTTATTTTTTAATTTGTTTATTTTCTTTTATTATTTTATGGACTTATTTTATAAATCATAATTTATTTTTGTGAGTATAAAGATATTTTTGTTTGATTTTTATGCGTTTATGTATATTTTTAAATAAATAGGTATAGATGTATGTAGGTATACTTATATGTATTTATCTATGTCTTTTGTTCACTTAATTTATTTAATATATTTTCTTGATTTTTATTTTGGTTTTGTATTTTTGATGAGTTATGTATAATGTATATATACTATTATAAAAATATAGAAGAGCAAAAGATTCAAGGATTAAAACCCTTTTTATTTATAGATAGGTACATGTCATAGGTATAGTGTCTATGAATTTATAGACTCATTTTATTTTACAAATTAGTTTTGGTTTCCTTCTATTTTTAATGTGTACATGCATTATATACATTATTTACAAAATTCTAAAAATATGATTTTGTACAAATAATAAATACTGAATAAAATGAATATTTTAATCTGTCCTATATACAAGAAGGGCCAAAAACCTAACTTCTGCATATGAGCTCCAAAAATTATGAAACCAATTTTATAAAATAGTTTATGGAATGCTATATACAATTAAAGGTGAGTTTGGGTGATTTGGAGTTTTTATTTGCAAGATATGGGTCTGTGAAGTTGAGATTTTGGCTTTTTATTCTGTGTATAAAATGTACACTGGGTATTGTTTTTACACAAACTCAATTTTGTATTTTTATTTACATTATTATCTACAACTTTCATGTACAAAGTTTCTTTATTTGATGAGTAAATAATTATGTACAAAATAGGTGCCAAAAATGCATGAATAAATGAATTAATAAATGAAGTATTTATTGTATACTGGCCCTTATCCCCCCCTACTTTATTCCTTGTCGACCAATTCCATGCTGGCCTTGGTCTCGGGGTTAGGGTCATAAAATATTTGCAATATTTTATTCCTTTTTCTTTTCTTCTCTTTATTCTATAATTTTGGCATTAAAAACCTTATTTTATATACAATTAATACACATGAATAATGAATGCTATTATGTACACATTGATGCTATTTACATGCATTTGCTGGGGTTTTTGAGGCCAAAATGATAGAATAAAGGTGATGAAATGGAGATTCATCAGTCAGTCCCTTGCATGTGGTGCCCAAGAAGACGGGCATCACTACTGTGATCAGTGAGTCTGGAGAGGAGATTGCTACACGAGTACCCACTTTTTGGCGGGTTTGTATTGACTACAGGAGACTCAACCAGGCCACCAAGAAGGATCATTTCCCCTGCCCTTTATAGATCAGATCATTGAGAGACTGGCAGGGAAGAGCCACTACTGTTTTCTGGATGGGTACTCGGGCTACAACCAGGTGGCCATCGTTCCTAAGGACCAGGAGAAGACCACCTTTACCTGTCCCTTCGGCACATACACCTTCCGACGCATGCCATTTGGGCTATGCAATGCCCCTGCAACCTTTCAGAGATGCATGTTGTCGATCTTTCGGACATGGTAGGGGTGTGCTTGGAGGTCTTCATGGATGATTTCTCGGTTTACAACGACGGATTCGACTCCTGTCTTGACTGCCTAGACCGAGTACTCCAGCGATGTATAGAGGTTCAATTGGTGCTATCTTGGGAGAAGAGTCACTTCATGGTGACTCAAGGGACGGTGCTTTGCCATACATATCCAACAGGGGCATGGAGGTTGATCCGGCCAAGGTTGATGTCATTAGAAAACTCGCACCGCCATCCAATTTGCGGCAGTTATGGTCATTCCTGGGGTACGTCGGTTTCTACCGACGATTCATTCATGATTTCAGCAGGATTGCCCGGCCATTGACTGACCTGCTGACGAAAGACATCGAGTTCCTTGTCGATGACAAGTGTCTTTCGTCCTTCAAGACTCTCAAGCAGTGTGTTATAGAGGCTCCTGTTCTCCAACCGCTTGATTGGTCTCTCCCATTCGAGATCATGACGGATGCCTCCGATTTTGCCATGGGGGTCGTGCTGGGACAGAGGAGGGATGGAGTCCCCTTTGCTATCCACTCTGCTAGCCGCACATTGGATTCCGCACAGCGGAATTATACAGTCACAGAGAAGGAGATGCTAGCCGTAGTGTTCACCCTAGATAAGTTCAGATCATACATTATTGGATTTAGAGTGACCTTGTATACTGATCACACCGCCATCCGATACCTCATGGCAAAGAAGGATGCCAAGGCCAGACTGACTAGATGGATCCTTCTACTCCAGGAGTTCAACATTGAGATCAAGGATAAGCTTGCAGTCAAGAATGTGGTGGCGGATCATCTCTCCCGTTTAGAGCAGCCTGAGGATTCTGAGCAGATTGATCCCATTTGTGAGACCTTCCCAGATGAGGCGATCCTTGCTATCGCCTCACTCCCGTGGTATGCTGACATTGTGAACTTTCTTGTTGCTAAGAAAGTCCCACAAGGTTGGCCCAGGCAGAGGCTTGAGACCTTCCTCGCGAAGGCCAAGTCCTACCACTGGGAGGATCCCATCCTTTACCACGAAGGAGGGGATAGCGTCTGGCGTAGGTGCATTCCTCAGGAGGAGCACCATAGCGTCCTCACGTACTGCCACAAGCTTGAGGCAGGAGGACATCATTCTGGGAGGAGAACGGCACAGAAAGTGCTCCAATCCGGCTTGTGGTGGCCTACCATCTTCAAGGACTCTGATGAGTTCGTGAAGAGGTGTACTGACTGTCAGAGGATGGGCACTTGTGGATAGCGTGATATGATGCCGATGTAGCCCATTCACTTCTGTGAGGTTTTTGACGCATGGGGCATCGATTTCATGGGTCCATTCCCTAAGAGTCAAGGATTTGAGTACATTCTGTTGGTCGTTGACTATGTTAGTCGTTGGGTTGAGGCCATCCCCGCCCGAGCCGCTGATGCGAGGATAGTTTGCAGATTTTTGAGGAAGCATATCGTCACGCGGTTCGGGGTACCTCGAGTATTGATTTTAGATGGGGGGTCTCATTTCATCAACGACCAGGTGAAGGCCCTTGCTAGCGAGTTCGGTATAGACCATCGAGTTGCCACTCCATACCATCCACAGACGAATGGTCTAGCCGAGGTGTCGAACAGGGAGATCAAGACTATATTGCTGAAAGTCGTCCGCCCTGACCGAAAGGATTGGTCACAGCTTTTGGACTCGGTCTTGTGGGCATATAGGACGTCTTTCAAGACACCATTGGGCACATCTCCCTTTCGCCTCGTATATGGCAAGCCGTGCCATTTACCTATTGAGCTGAGACACATGTCACTTTGGGCAGTCACTGAGATACTTATGGATCCATATAGTGTAGGAGACCAGAGGAGGGCAGAGTTAGCAGCCCTGGAGGAGCTTAGAGATACCGCCTTCTCAAACAACCTACATTACAAGGAAGAGTGAAGGAGTGGCATGATTCTCACATCAGCCACAAACATTTTGAGCCTGGACAGAGAGTATGGCTGTTTGATGCGAGACTTCGCCTATTTCTAGGGAAGCTACAGAGCAAATGGAAGGGACCCTACTTGGTGAGAAAGGTACATGACAACGGTAGCATTGACATATCCGAGTTGTCTTCTGAGAGTACCTTTCGAGTGAACGGCCAGCGACTCAAGCCATTTCTAGATCATGAGCCGCGGGTCATTGATGTTGCCCCCATTCATTTTGCGTGAGATGTGGTCTCTTGACTCACATCTATTGCATCTCACGCATGATTATCATTGTTCTTCCGACCTGTATAGATCTAGATGTCCATATCATCACATTCGTTAGTCCCACATCCCGTTTGTCATCCGTGATTATGCTATACTTAGGGTGTACTTTACCCTAAGTATAGGGGGGATGCATGACCTTTGGGTATTTCTTTTGATTCTATCTACCCCTGTTTTTGTTGCCTATACTTAGGGATATTTCACCCTAAGTATGGGGGGGGGGGGTAGACCCTGTACATTCTCCACTCGATTTTCCCTTTGTGTACAGCCTGCTATACTTAGGATTATTTGATCCTAAGTATAGGGGGAAAAGCCGAGAGTCTCTTGATTTTCTATTCATTCATTCGTCTTTGTATATAGCCTTCCTTTTCACTTCCCTATACTAAGCACGAGTTATGTCTTCTTCATCGCTCTTGACTCTGAGAACATCGTTCGAGCTAATTATAGGGGGGTGTGTATATATTTCATATATACTTTAGCCATAACTCGTACTTTGTGTGAGTGTGTTAATAAATAAAATGGCTAAAAACCTTAAAAACCACAAAAATTAAAAAATTTTCCTGTAAATAAACATTCTTTTATTACACATACATAGCTAGTGTACAAATTATTTTTGTAAAAATGTTTTCAAAAATCTTTTGGTGTAAAGTTTGTGTAAATATTTTCATATCAAAATTATGTATATAGTACAAAATTTTTCCAAAATATTTTGAAAATCAAAAATTTTCAAAAATCTTGTGTAAATGTGTGTAAATACTTTTGCAAAACTTGCATTTCATGCATTCATCCATTCATGATTTCAAAACATTTTTCAAAAATTTTGCATGTTTGTAAAATATTGTGTGAATAGCATCTTTGTATATATGTATATAGTTTTTCTGGATAATAGTTGACCTTTAAACTAGCCCGGAATTAAATTGGGAAATGGAGCTTGATTAAGATCTTAATACACCTAATTTATAAGAGGAACCTTATAGGGCTTAGGGTTAAGGCTTTTCAGGTCCATGGTGACTTAATTCTTTAAGTCCACTAGGCTATGATCACATGTCATCTCAATGATCCTAAGTAGAGCACTTAACAACAACACATGACTCATAGGGACAATGGCTTTACTTGGACACCAGCACTTTGCACCGAGCTCTCTACGGATGAGGTGGTGAGGAGGCAGTCTTCCTTGACTTGGGGTAGCATATGAGGGTAGTACTTCTAGGCGGAACCTCTCTTCTTCTTTTAGTGAAGGAAGTGCGTCTCAACTTGGTATGGTTGCCATGAGGTTTAACGACGGGAGTTGTGGGTTGCAATAAAGATTCAAAAGAGGGATAGTCTATTGGCTCAAGAGGAAAAACTCCTTGTATATATACTGCACATGTATATGTTGTATAGATGTACTTGAAAAAAAATGCAAAAAGAAAATAACTCCAAAAAAGTGGTGGGTCTGATAGAAAATGATAATCCCACCGGAGTATGTGTAATAGTGCAAATAAGCCAAGCTTGAGATTCATGTCCCACCTTATGTAGCTTGCAGCAGGGAGACTTGGCTACACTCGTCGAGCTCCCAAGGATACATGGCTACACTGGCCATGGTCCATTCTCTTCTTCCCCCTCTTCTTGAGCCGGTTGCACTTGAACTTAGAAGGGAATACCCCGCTCCTCGAGGAAAGAGTGGCCAGATTGGGGTCATAGAGTTACCTTGTTGGGGAGGGTTGTTAAGTTGCCATTTCTGAGGTGGAGAGCTTATACTTCACATTCACTGTACAAGGAAAGATTCATGGTCTTCAGGGTTTGTGTTTGATGACTTGTTCTGATCTGGATTGTAGAGGAGTCTTGATTATAGATTGGTGGAACTTAGAGGCTGTTGAGTTTTAAGCTTAAGTCCAAATAAGGTTCCGACACATTAATAATCCAAAGATATGATCGAGCTCCATAATTCAATTTAATAAAGGCAAGTTTAATAATCAACCTTGATCCATGTACATTCTCCTCTTTTTCTTTTTCTTTCTCTTTTGCACTTCTTTTTCAAATAAGTGTTTGCTAAGGAACTAGCAAAGTTAAGTATAGGGGGGTGATGAATACTCATTCATCACTCTTTATTCTTATATTTTAGATACAAAAACCTTTGCAAATGCATGTATATGTGTGTAAATACAAATAATTACAAAAGGCATGCATGGTGTAAAAAATAATAATTAGCATGTTTTTGTGCAAAAATAAAAGAACAAAGATTAAAAAGAAAAAGAGGGAAATATTTAGAATAAATATTGAGCAACCTAATCCCAAGGGAGGGCTCAGCATGGGCCTGACCGCATAAAAGCCAAAGTAGAGAGAGATAGGGAGCTCAAGTGTGTAAATATATCTGTAAATATAATAAAAATATTTTCCTCCAAAAATAGAATAAAATGGGCTTGTAGATATTTGTAAATATTTGTAAATACAAAATCAAGATAAAAATAGAAAAATAAAAAAAACAAAAATACCTTTACTTGTACATATTCACCATGTACATACACCCACTCTTATATTTATTTAGCCTTATAAATAAATAAATTAAAATCCCTAAAATTTGTATCTTTTATGGTGTAAATAAAATAAAATAAAAACCATAAAAACAAAAATCAAATAAAAAGAACAAAATTAAAATTCAAAAAGAACTTTGTAAATATACCATGTATATATATGTATATAGCTAATTATTTCACCCTTGTATATGAATAATAAAAATAAAATAAAAATACCCTTTTATTCCTAATTTTATGCTATAAATAAATAAAATGTAAAATGGGAATAAAAATGTACAAAAATAACAAACTAAAATCAAAAATTAAAATCCTATATTGTATATATACCTATATATAGCACCCTTGTGTAAATACCTTATTTTTTTCGAAAAATTAATTAAAAATCCCAAAAAATAGAAAAAATTAAAACAAATATTTTTCATGTTTTAAGTTTTCTTTAATTCGGCCATTTGCTATTTTTAAATGAATTTCTAAATCATTTCCACGTGGCATGTTCCCATTGGTCCACGGGGACGTTGACCCCCCGGTCAACTCCCCCCAGGACCACGGAGCCCCGGATCCGAGCCCGCGACCCGACTTCTCGGATTTTTCTTCGATCGATCCGATGCCCATACCCGCAAACCCCAGGCTCTCCTTCTTCCCCTTTCATCTGAGACCCTCGACACCATATCCGCGTGGGGATCCGCGCTTCACGGAACCCTGCCCGATCCATTCTTCTTGGACCTGCACCCATATTTAATCCGAGCTCCGCCTCCATTTCCTGCATCTTTGGCTCATCCATTCTCCACCCAGTGACCTCCATCGTCTCAGCGAGAGTGACAGCTCGCCGCAGGTGGTGTTGCAGCGAGGAGGGAGCAAGGAGACCATCGATCCGACGACATTGTGCCACCGTGCGCCGCCTGGAGGTGACGCTCGAGCCTCGGACACCGACGGTCCTCGAGGCAAGGACCTGGAGCAAGCCCTGCTCCTCCACAGTCGATTGCGCCCATTAGGTAGACCTCTCTGCTTCCCTAGTTCTTTAATTTTCATTTTCGCCCAATTTTCGCCATCGTCGTTCATCGCCGATTCCGACCACCATACCCATCCATTCGATCATCGGAATCTTTCATCAGCTCCGCCTTCCCTCCGCGCACCCTCTCCACCCCTTCATCCAACCCAGCACGCACAAGAGCTGGGATTCGAGTTCCCTCGCTGTCGCTCCGCCGGAGCTCGCACGCCCTGCCGCACCAGCCACCTTCACCCCCGCTTACAGGGTCGAGGCAATTTGCCCTCGACCCGCGAGTGCATTGCTGTGCTTTTCAGGGACATCCGAGCCCATCTGAGGGTCTCGACCGTTTGGAGCAGCCGCTTCTCCTCCGCCGGCGTGGCCTGAGCTCTCCGAAGCCCCGCTGCATCATCGGAGGGTGCCATTAGATGCGGAAGACCCCCACGCATCTTCTCCGATCTTCAGTGGCCTCCGAGGAGGCCTCCTGCACCCACACGAGTCCGACGAACCTCGCCGGAGCCCAGTTCTTCGAGGACCCTCCGTAACCGTCCGATCCAGCCCCAGCTCCAGGTCTTCATCGAGCTGTTTGTTTGCGGAGTAGCAGTGGTTGTTCGATCATTAGAGGGAGGATCGCGACCGTCCGATCGGCGAGAGCTTCCCACGTTGCACTCCAGCCGCCCGATCGTCCACGTGGAAGCCTCCCAGCCACTCGATAGAGACGAGGGTTCCCTTTATTGCGCGCCACCTTCTCCTGACCATTCGATACACACATGGCACGCATCCAGCCCTCGACATTTAATAAAGGGGTAATTGCTCTTAGGCCCCTCTAGTTTTCGCATTTATTTTCTAGTCCTGTAAATACGTTTAGTAGCTCTTTTATTTTTGTAAATATTGCACTGAGGACCCTTCTGTTTCCGCTATTTGCTTGTATACCCCTATATATAGTGGCCACGTGCTTCGCCACGTGTTTTAGTGGTATATTTGCAGTTTTCATACTATGTTTTCCGGGTGTTACTGATTGCATATTTTGAAATAGGAATGACAAACAAGTCCCCCTCAGGCCTGAGTCACGAGTATTGTGCGTGGCCGGGGGACATTTTGCACTTTTAGCCCCATACTTTCCTGCCTTGTTCTTCAGGGGGCCTAGAACTTTGTGGTATTTGCAGATAGGTCCCTATTCACTATGTCTTTGTTTTCATTTTTAAAAAAATAGCAAATAAACTCCAAATTTGATGAAAATTGGACATGGCTCCTGCCATGTTGTAAAGTTTTCTGAAAATTTTGGAGACATATTTGATTATTTTTGTTATTTTTAAAAATTCAAAAACACGCTTTTTCTTTACTATCTACTTTTAAAATTCACAAAAAAAATATTAAAACACCTCTAAAAATTACAAAAAAAAAAGGTAGAGTTTATTTTACCTTGTTTGATTTTCTGACCAATTTTGGTCATTTTTGGATATACAAAACTTATGAAAATTGAAAAACACTAAAAATCCTATAAAAATTTTAATAATGAATTAAAAAACCCAAAAATAATAATTCTGGTGCCTAAATTTTCCTTGTGTTTTATTCTATACAGGAAAATTACCTTCAGGTGTTAATAGGGCCATTTTATATTTTAAATTGGCCCTTGACACCTGACTAGACAGTACTCTTGTTTTCTTGCCTTCTTTGATTTTTAGAAAATTCAATAAAAATCAGAAAATTACCAAAAATTAACCAAAAATAGTAAAAAATATAAAAAACATAAAAATATTTTTATTTGAATTTTTGGGTGATTTTAGAGTGATTAAATAATTGTTGCAAGTGCTTGATTTGTTCCTTTCTTATTTTCTTAATTAATTAAAAAATCCAAAAAAAAATATAAAAGCATTAAAAATCCACCAAAAAGACTTTTCTTTTATTTTATTTCTTTTTTAAACTACTTCGTAGGCCGCAAGGCCATCACGTGTTCCCTGAGTCCGACCTTGGTCGCTATACCAGGCTAATCCAATAGCCAGGACCGCTATCGTATTTCTTTGATTTTTATCTAATTTTGGTGGTCTGCACTTTATTTTCTTGATTGACCGACTGACTTCCGAGATCCGGATCGCAACGACCATTGATCTATTTTCTTTCACCCGTGTCTTGGTGGTTTTTTGGCTCATCAGGATTGTCCCCACTTGAGTGTCGACCTAGGATCAGGCACGCGGCTCTTTCAGCATATTCCATTTTTTATCTTTTACGTGCTTGCTCGTAGGTAGGACACACTTTAAACAAAGACGCACGTAACATTGCTTCACTTAGCCAAATTAAAATGAAAATTTTCCCCGCTAATAGAAGCATGTTAGGTGCGGCTTTCTAATCGACTTGCATACATGAGTTTTGGTTTTCAAAACGGCCCAAGTTTTCACGATTTTTTTCGTGAAGTCACTGCATGATTTTTCACTTAGCTTAGATCATAATTTTCATCAAACATGCGGCTTTTCTTGATTTCTTTTTCCTAGCTTGATCACCTAGGATTAATGGAAAATGGAATGAACGGTAGACGATGATTGCTTGATTTTGTGCTAACCTTAATTCAGTGACAACATTAAATAAAAATTGGGACTGTTAATTGCAAGTCAAAACCATAAAATGGAGTAAAACTTTGGTTTTGGGAGAGCAACACCCTCGTTTACGCATTGTTTTCAAATCACATTTTTCTCAGCGTAAATATCAAAAGATTTATCACCAATAAAATTGACAAGATAATAAACCAACCTTGGTTGGTTTCATGTGTGAGTTGGTGAACCTGAGGGTCTTGCTTGCTTGATTGAGCCATGATTACTTCGTTACACACCCCAAATCCTTAGTCACTCCATTCATCTCTGCAGATTTAAACCGCTCACTTGTAAATCCATTCCTCTTCTTCGTTCACCTTAGGTCCCTACCAACATCAATTTCCATCTTTATACTTAGGCTAATCTCAGCCTAAGTATAGGGGGGATCCGAGTCCCCGTGATTTTCTCTCCTCTCCTTTCCTTGCCTTTATACTTAGGTTATTTCTAACCTAAGTATAGGGGGAGCCCCTCTTAGCTCCAGTATATTCCTATATATTTAAATGGACCTATGTTCTTGTAACATCTAGTGCTATGAGGACATAGCAAAGTATAAGGATAGGGGGTATACCGTATATACCGTATACTTACTTTAGCTATAATCTGAAAAATTTGAAAAATTTAAAATTTTTTGGCTAAGGTAAAATTCTTTGGACTAAGAGAACTCAAATTATTTCACAGCTTTTCGATATTATGTTACGCTATTTTTATAAAAATATTTTCGAAAATGATTTTTCCTTATTTTGAAAAAATCTTTTGAAAATATTTTGAAAAAAACTTTTTTGTGTGACATGGTTTTGAAAATTCTCCATCTCTTTTCAAGAAAAGTTGAGTTTAACTTGTGTTTTAACCTTTATTAAAATCCATAAAAATGAGAAAAACCAAAAACCCTTTAAGAGTCATTAGTGACTACTAAATCAAATTAAGTAAGCCGCATTCAGTGAGGGTTCGCCCTTAGCAGATTGGATGGTTTAGAGGACATCGCGTAAGGCCCCGTCCTCAAGCAACTGGCTTCGGCCAGTACTTACATCCATACTGGCTGAATTGCAGATGCTCAATTGAGTTTAGGCAAATATCTCTTGAAGTTCAAAAAAAATCTCTTGTTTTTGAATGAAGAAGTTGGATTAATCCTATACACTTACACTTCCACCCAGGATCTGAAATGATCAAGGAAACTTAGCTTGATGAGGTCTTTGAGATTTTAGGTTAACCAGCCTTAGCCATCAGGGTCATAGGCTTGATCATCCACATTCCCCTAAGATTCTAGATATGCATGTTATATTCCATGCTTAGTCTCAGACATAAAGAATATGATCAGCACATCACATGCACGACTGCGGTTTTGATGAGATGAGTTGATTTTTCACTTGAGGAATTGGGATGAGGAAGTTGAATTTGGATTTGATCTAATGATGCTCGATGATGGGATAAAATCTTTGGAGGCTTCATGAAACCTGAGTGTCAGCAATATTAGCCAGTAGGAGAACTTGGTTCTTATACTAATCTCTTGATATTGACCTAAGTGCCAGGGTGTGAATAAATAAAACAATTGTTGATCAATGTGCGCCAACTCTTTGTAAAAGCAGTGGAGCTAGCCACAAATTATACAAGTCAATGAAATTTCAAAGAAAAAGCTCTCATTCCACAAAGTTACATATCAAAGAGCTTCCACCAAAGGCGAGCGCTCCCAACTTTTCAAAGTGTCCACTTGGACCACCGCTATTAGGACCAGGAGTCGGGCTTGCACCAAAAAAGGGCTCTGCATAGTAAATGCTACAAGTTTGGGTGTCGAAGGTACGATAGGTACTCAAAAGAGACACACCCCGGTGTATTCCCAGGAAAACAAATGCAGACGGCTCCAACTTCTCTTGACGGACGCACTGATCAGCACCAAAAAATGTGTTGCGTAATAAAGGCACTAGAGAGAATCCTTGTTCCAATGAGAGGGAGAGAAGAAATGACACAATCCCATGCCCTCCATTACTGGTCTGCCATCTACATTTTTTAAGTCTGACAACTAAAGAGACGGTGGACTGGATGTAAGATTTGATTTATTCCCTAGTCTTGAGGATTGGGTCCTTAGGAGAATTTCTTGGACCACGACTTTGGGTGATGATTTGACTCTACTCTCGGAACTGCAGTCAACACTAAAATTCATATCCTTTAGATTATATGTACATCAGAGAGAGTCTACAGAATTAGAGGAATTGGGTACCTCTTGGTTAAGGCTGGGTTGAACTCGAGAATTTTAGACCTCTAAGGATTGAGTCAAATTGAACAGATTGCATCCTGTACTCACATGCACAAGGGGGTTAATCCAACTTAGGCATTCTCTTTGATGCTTGAGGACGAGCATAGTTTAAGTATAGGGGGGTGATGAAACCCAATTTCATCATCTTAATTTCCAATTATTAACACCCTTGCTTAGTTTTGTTTCAATAAAAACCAGTTAATGTCATGTAATTACCAGAGTCAGCAATAAAATAAAAACCACAAAAAATGACAAAATTAAAATCTGTGGTATTTTTAGCCTTAAAAATACCCATCCATCTCAGCCACTAACTCCGCAGTAGCCATCAACCGTCTGATCATCTCCCAGATTTCATCTCCACCGATCATTAGCGCCTCGCGCATAGTCTGCCATGTGGCTGCTCAGAAGCCCTTTGATCATACCACCACCGATTTAATCCGCGCCGCTCTTTCGTGCCCAATTGTCAGCCGTTGGATCTCCAGATCCAACGGCTGAATGTCATCGTCAACCTCCCGACGCCCACCTTCCACACGTTCTCCATCTCGCGAAGACACTTCCCCCTTCCCTTTTTCTCCACCTCCTTCGATCACTTCTTCAAACTCCAACCGCCCCACGACGTTCCTCCATCGTCCACCACCCTCGCCAGTGCCTCCACTACCCATGACCCCAGCTCTTTCGCTCCATAATCCCATCACAACCTACGCCACTACCACCAAAACCGCCGTCGTCGCTTCTTTAAATACTCGCCTCCTTCATTTCCAGTTGTCCACCTTTATGCGAGGGATCGCCCAGCCCTCCTCCATCTCCCTGTGACAGGGGGAGGCAGAGGATCGAGCGACGACGACGAATTCCTCCGGTGTCGACCCTCCGCCAATCCCGGCGGTGTCGCGGCACCTCCAGGCCCGCTCGAGCTGCTCTGAGTCACTGCCGGAGTCCAGCGAAGACCAGGGGCTCGATTCGAGCCCCAGCCCAAGCCCCCGCCCGCCATATCTGACCAGGTAAGCCCCTTCTTCTTCCTTTGCATTTTTCCTTAATTTCCTTTAATTATCTAGGCCTCTTCATCCACCCTCGACCTCCATAGATCTTCACTTGAGCTTCGCCAACACTCCCCCTTTCACGCGCACTCCTCCGACCACACTTCTCTTCTTCAATACCCCAGATCACACTCGACCCATCTCCTCCGATGTGGATGGTGGAGGAGCTCAGAGCTACCGCTTCCTTCGCCCGCCGAGCTCTCCACCTCATTCCCCTTCACGAAACCCTGTGCTTCGGATATCAAGTAACGATGCAGGTCCTTTATATTTCAATGGTCAGGAACTTCGCCGGAGATCTTTTGAGCAGCTCCGCCTCCGTCCTTCGAGCTTGATTAGACATAACCAAGATGCACGGAAGGTTCCTCTGAGCTCCAGCTACATCGCCCAACCCTCAGGGAGCTCTTGGGGGTCCATGTCGTCCAAGAACGAGAAGCGGAGGAGGAGCTCCTTCGCCGGAGCTCTGTTCTCACCGCCAGTCGCGGATGAAGACGAAGGAGCAGTTGCCGTCGGATGGTCCTCTCACAGCGACCATCCAACAACCCAGATGAGGCCACGCCATCGATTTCAACGACCGTTGGATCCTCAAGATCCAACGTTTCCCATGCAGCCACGTCATTGATAACATGCCTGATCACTAGGGTATGAGGTACAGAAATAGGGTCGTTGTGACCCGAGCAATCAGACCATGTATATCAAGAAAAAAATCGGACCACTCAATAAATCAAAGATCGATCAAAACAACGGATAGCGGTCCAGCTATGAGATTAACCTGGTATAGCACCCAGGGTTGAACTCAAGGAGCACGGGTTGGCCAAAGGCCTACGAAGTAGTAAAAATAAAATAAAATAAAAGACAAGTATTTTTAATGATTTTTAGTGATTTTTATATTTTTTTGGATTTTCAAATGTGAAGAAAACAAAGGAAACACAAAAGCAAGCAAGCTTTAACTAATTATTAAATGTGTCAAAAATCAAGCAAAAATTCAAACAAAAATGTTTTTATGTTTTTTAGGTTTTTTAATGTTTTTGGTTAATTTTTGATAATTTTCTGATGTATAGTTTATTTACTAAAAATCAAACAGTAACAAAAAGGCTGGGTACTGTCCAGCCAGGCCCCAAATCCCTAGATAAAATATCTAAAAATCTCAAGAGGGCCTGGAGGTAATTTTCCTGTATACTAGAGAAAACAAGGAAAATTTGAGCACCAAAATTATTGTTTTTGGATTTTTAGATTATTTAATATGATTTTTATGAGTTTTTAGGTGTTTTTAAGTTTTTATGGTTTTTAAGCAATGAAAAATAGCCAAACTTGGCTAGAAAATCAAGGAACACAAAAGAAACAGTACCTAATTTTTATAGAATTTTTGAGGGGGTTTTTATATTTTTTTGGATTTTTAACTCTAGACAGTAGCTGAAATAAAGGTTTTTGAATTTTTAAAAATAACAAATAAACTCAAAAATGTCCTCAAAAATTCTCAAAAATCCTACAACATGGCAGGAGCCATGTGTCAAATTTTCATCGAATTTGGAGGTGATTTGATATTTTATTCAAAAATCAAAAGAGGGAACTGTGCACAGGGACTGAAGTGCAAATACCCGAAGTTCTGGGGGTCCAGGTGCAAAATACCCAGCAACGCACGCGCGCGGCGCGTGCCTGGGGCACTCAGGGACCTCTTTGTAAATAAAACAAGTCCCGAGGACCTTTTGGTAACTCGTACCAAAAGTCCAGGGGGCTGTGTTGCAATTAACCCACCAAATAAACGCACATGCCCAATTAAACACTCACAGGGGCATATATGCAAATACTAAAAAGTTTTCATTCATTAATTAACATCCAGAACTACAGGGAATATCTTGCAATTACACCAAACATACACGTGACGAAGCACGTGGCAAACACTCACAGGGGCATAAATGCAAATAAACTAGAGTGCGAGGTCCGATGTGCAAATAACCCTAAACTAAAACAACTTGCTAGAATATTTACAGGACTAAAACTAACTAGAAACAAGAGCTGGGCCTAAGGGTAATTTACCCTTTATTAAGCGGACCTTCGGATGCGCTCCACGTGGATGATCTGACGGGTACGCTGGTAGGCGCTCCAGATCTCCTCTCCAAGGATCGGACGGTGGCTGTTCCTCCGGGAATGGATGCACGAGATGAAAACTGGAGGTCGAGGCTGATCGGACGGCGGCTGAAGATCCTCGAAGAACAGGTGGCCGACGAGTTTCGCCGGCCTCGTGCGAGTGCTGGGATCCTCGTCTGCTGCTTCCGGAGATCGGAGAAGATGCGCGATGAAGCTCCGCAGCTGATGGTGGCCTCCGATGGCCCAACCGAGCCTGGGAGGGGCTCCGGCGAGGTCGGCGGAGGATAGCTCCTGACCCGAATGTCGGGAGGCCTCAGATGGCCTCCTTTGATCCTGCAAAGTAGCTCAGAAGCTTCGCGGGTCGAGGGCAAAATGCCTCGACCCGGTTATGCGTCGTGGAGGTGGTATGTGCGTCGGTGCGGACGAATCCCGGCGAAGCGACGGCGAGGGGATTCGAATCCCAGCTCCTGTGCGAGCTGGGTTGAACGGAGGGGCGGAGAAGGTGCGCGATGGGGAGGCGGAGGTGAATATGGGTTCCGATGATCGAACGGACGCGGGAGGTAGTCGGAATCGATGGGACACGGTGGCGGAGCGGATTGGGGCAAAATGGAAATTAGGCTAAATAGAGAAGCTAAGGGATTACCTGGGCGGTCGAGGAGACTATGCTGGAGCTGGGGTAGCTCCTGGTCGTGGCCTCAAGGGTTGTCTCGGCCTGAGGCTCGAGCTCCTGCTCTGGGCGGAGCACGGCGGTGCTAAGTCACCGGATCAATGGAAACCGGCCCCTCTCCTCGCTGCGACGGCACCTGGAGCGAGCTGTCACTCACGCTCGGGTGCTGGAGCTCACTGGGGTGGAGTGGATTAGCCAAAGATGATCAAAGAATGCGGCGGAGCTGGGTATTTAAATGGTTGGGGGTCCGAAAAGAGGAGCTCGGGTAGGGTCATGGAGGCGCGCGGACCCCGAGGTAGATGCCCGGCGAGGGTGTCGGATGTGGAAGGTGTCAAACGGAGCCGGGGTTAGGGTGTTAGGCAATCGGGTCGAGCGGGTATAAAATGGAGAAATCGGGTTGGCTGCTCGAACCCGTGGGAAGTGGTCCTGGGGGGGCCAGTTGACCGGGCGGTCAACATCCCCAGGACCCAATGGTTAGCTGCCACGTGGAGAATGTTTGAAGCTCAAAAATGAGGCAGCAAATGGTTGATTTTCCAAAAACTTAAAACATGGATTATTTTTATTTTTTTCTATTTTTTGGTGATTTTTAATTAATTTTTAGAAATAAAGATAAAGTATTTACAATATATAGCTATATATAGGTATATGTACAATATGTTGTTTTTTTTATTTTTGATTTTTAATGATTATTTTTGTACAATTTTATTCCTATTTTATATTTTATTTATTTATAGAATAAAATGAGGAATAAAAGGGTATTTTTATTTGATTTTAATTATTTATATATATAGGTGAAATAATTAGTTATGTACAACTATATACATGGCATATGTACAATATGTTTTTGTTATTTTAATTTTGTTATTTTTATTTGATTTTTGTTTTGATTCTTTTTATTTTATGTATTTACAATATATAACATAGAATATTTACAAAAAGTTTAGAAAATAATTTTATTTATTTATAAGGTTAGATAAATAAATAAGGAAGCAAGGTCTATGTACATGGTGAAAGGGTATTTTTGATCTTTTTGATTTTCAAATTTTTATTTTGTTTTTAATATTTTCTAAATATATACAAATATGTACAAGCATATTTTTGGGTGAGGAAAATATAATTTTATTTATTTATATAGATATTTACACTAAAGCCCCTATCTCCCTCTACTTTGGCTTTTATGCGGTCAGGCCCATGCTGAGCCCTCCCTTGGGTTAGGTTGCTCAATATTTATTCTAAATATTTCCCTCTTTTTCTTTTTAATCTTTATTCTTTTATTTTTGCACAAAAACATGCTAATTATAAGTTTTTACACAATGCATGCTTTTGCTAATGATTCCTATTTACACATATCTACATGCATTTGCATAGGTTTTTGTAGCTAAAATATAAGAATAAAGAGTGATGAATGGGTATTCATCACCCCCTATACTATACTTTGCTAGACCCTTAGCAAACACTTATTTGAAAAAGAAGTGAAAAAGAAAGAAAGAAAAAGAAAAAGAGGATGTACATGGATCAAGGTTGATTATTAAACTTGCCCTTATTAAATTGACATATGGAGCTCAATCAGATCTTTGGATTATTAATGTGTCGGAACCTTATTTAGACTTAAGCTTAAAACCTAACAGCCTCTAAGTTCCACTAATCTATAATCAAGACTCCTCAATGCTCCAGATCAGAACAAGTCATCAATCACAGACCCTGAAGACCATGAATCTTTTCTTGTCCTGTGAATGTGAAGTCTAAGCTCTCCACCTCAGAAATGGCAACTTGACAACCCTCCTTAACAAGGTAACTCTATGACCTCAATCTGGCCACTCTTTCCTCGAGGAGCGGGGTATACCCTTCTAAGTTCAAGTACAACCGGCTCAAGAAGAGGGGGAAGAAGAGAATGGGTCAAGGCCAGTGTAGCCAAGTACCCTTGGGAGCTTGACCAGTGTAGCCAAGTCTCCCTGCTGCAAGCTACAACAGGTGGATCATGAAACCAAGCTTTGCCTATTGCACTTATATACATACTCCGGTGGGATTATCATTTTCTCTCAGACCCACCACTTTTTTGGAGTTCTTTTCTTTTTGCACATTTTTTTTTGAGTGCCTCTATACAACATATACATGTGCAGCATATATACAAGGAGTTTTTCCTCTTGAGCCAGTAGACTATCCCTCTTTTGAAGCTTTATTGCAACCCACCACTCCCGTCGTTAGACCTCATGGCAACCAGACCAAGTTGAGACGCACTTCCTTCACTATAAGAAGAAGAGAGGTTCCGCCTAGAAGTACTACCCTCATATGCTACCCCAAGTCAAGGAAGACTGCCTCCTCACCACCTCATCCGTAGAGAGCTCGGTGCATAGTGCGGGTGTCCAAGTAAAGCCATAATCTATATGAGTCATGTGTTGTTGTTAAGTGCTCTACTTAGGCTCATTGAGATGACATGTGATCATAGCCTAGTGGACTCAAAGAATTAAGTCACTATGGACCTGAAAAGCCTTAAACCTAAGCCCTATAAGGTTCCTCTTAGAATTAGGTGGATTAAGATCTTAATCAAACTCCATTTCTCAATTTGATTCCAGGCTAGTTTAAATGTCAACTATCATCCAAGAAAAACTATATACATATGTACAAAAAGATGCTTATTTACACAATATTTTACAATCATGCAAAATTTTTGAAAAATGTTTTGAAATCATGAATGGATGATGCATGAAGTGCAAGTTTTGCAAAAAGGTATTTACACACATTTACACAAGATTTTTGCAAACTTTTTGATTTTCAAAACATTTTGGAAAAATTTTGTACTATATACATAATTTTGATACAAAAATATTTACACAAGCTTTACACAAAAGATTTTTGAAATCATTTTTACAAAAATAATTTGTACACTAGCTCTGTATGTGCAAATAAAAGAAGATTATGTACATGAAAAATTTTTAATTTTTGTGATTTTTAGCCATTTTATTTATTAACACACTCACACAAAGTACGAGTTATGGCTAAAGTATATATGAAATATATACACACTCCCCTATACTTAGCTCGAACGATGTCCTCAGAGTCAAGAGCGATGAAGAAGACATAACTCATGCTATGTATAGGGAAGTGAAAAGAAAGGCTATACAAAAGAAGAATGAAAAGTCAAAAGGGACTCAGGTCTCCCCCCCTATACTTAGGATCAAGTAATCCTAAGTATAGCAGGCTGTGCACGAAGGGAAAACCGAGTGGAGAATGTACAGGGTCTACCCCCCCTATACTTAGGGTGAAATATCCCTAAGTATAGGCAGCAAAACAGGGGTAGACAGAAGCAAAAGAAATACCCGAAAGGTCTCACATCCCCCCTATACTTAGGGTAAAGTGCACCCTAAGTATAGCATGATCACAAGATGGGGAAGGGGATGTGGGACTAAGGAATGTGGTGATATGGACATCTGGATCTATATACAGCGGAAGATCAGTGAAACTCGGGCGTGAGATGCATTAGATGTGAGTCAAAGACCACATCTCACGCAAAATGAATAGGGGCAAGATCAACGACCCGCGGCTCATGATCTAGAAATGGCTTGAGCCGCTGGCCGTTCACTCGGAAGGTACTCTCAGAAGACAACTCAGATATGTCGATGCTACCGTTGTCGTGTACCTTCCTAACCAGATAAGGTCCTTTCCATTTGCTCTGTAGCTTCCCTGGAAATAATCTAAGCCTCGCATCAAACAGCCATACTCTCTGTCCAATCTCAAAATGCTTGTGGCTGATATGAGAATCATGCCACTCCTTGACTTTCTCCTTATAATGTAGGCTGCTTGAGAAAGCTGCATCTCTAAGCTCCTCCAGGGCAGCTAGCTCTGCCCTCCTCTGGTCTCCCATACCATCTGGATCCATGATAATGTCTGTGACTGCCCAAAGTGACTTGTGCCTCAGCTCAACAGGTAAATGGCATGGCTTGCCATATACGAGGCGAAAGGGAGATGTGCCCAAAGGTGTCTTGAAAGACGTCCTATATGCCCACAAGATGGAGTCCAAAAGCTGTGACCAGTCCTTTCGGTCAGGGCGGACGACTTTCTGCAGAATAGTCTTGATCTCCCTATTCGACACTTCGGCTAGACCATTCGTCTGTGGATGGTACGGTGTAGCAACACGATGATCTATGCCGAACTCGCTAGCAAGTGCCTTCACCTGGTCGTTGATGAAGTGAGATCCCCCATCAGAAATCAGAACTCGTGGAACCCCGAACCGCGTGATGATATGCTTCCTCAAAAATCTGCAAACTGTCCTCGCATCAGCGGCTCGGGCGGGGATAGCCTCCACCCAACGACTCACATAATCCACGGCCAACACAATGTACTCAAATCCCTGACTCTTAGGGAATGGACCCATGAAATCGATGCCCCATGCGTCAAAAACCTCACAGAAGTGAATGGGCTGCATCGGCATCATATCACGCTGTCCACAAGTGCCCATCCTCTGACAGTCAGTACACCTCTTCACGAACTCATCTGCGTCCTTGAAGAGGGTAGGCCACCACAAGCCGGATTGGAGCACTTTATGTGCCGTTCTCCTCCCAGAATGATGTCCTCCTGCCTCAAGCTTGTGGCAGTAAGTGAGGACGCTATGGTGTTCCTCCTGAGGAATACACCGACGCCAGACGCTATCCCCTCCTTCGTGGTAAAGGATGGGATCCTCCCAGTGGTAGGACTTGGCCTTCGCAAGGAAGGTCTCAAGTCTCTGCCTGGGCCAATCTTGTGGGACTTTCCCAACAACGAGAAAGTTCACAATATCGGCGTACCAGGGGAGTGAGGCGATAGCAAGGATCACCTCATCTGGGAAGGTATCTCTAATAGGATCAATCTGCTCAGAATCCTCAGGCTGCTCTAATCGGGAGAGATGATCCGCCACCACATTCTTGACTCCAGGCTTATCCTTAATCTCAATGTCGAACTCTTGGAGTAGAAGGATCCATCTAGTCAGTCTGGCCTTGGCATCCTTCTTTGCCATGAGGTACCTGATGGCGGTGTGATTTGTAAACAAAGTCACTCTAGATCCAATGATATACGATCTGAACTTATCCAAGGCAAACACTACGGCTAGCATCTCCTTCTCTGTGACCGTGTAATTCCGCTGGGCGGAATCCAATGTGCGGCTCGCATAGTGTATAGCAAATGGCACTCCATCCCTCCTCTGTCCCAGCACTGCCCCTACGGCAAAATCGGAGGCATCCGTCATGATCTCAAATGGGAGAGACCAATCAGGTGGCTGGAGGACAGGAGCCTCAATAACGCACTGCTGGAGAGTAGCAAACGACGAAAGACACTTGTCATCGACAAGGAACTCGGTGTCTTTTGTCAAGAGGTCAGTCAACGGTCGGGCAATCCTGCTGAAATCATGAATAAATCTCCTATAAAATCCAACGTGCCCCAGAAATGACCGTAGCTGCCTCAGATTGGACGGCGGTGCGAGTTTCCTAATGACATCAACCTTGGCCGGATCAACCTCCATGCCCCTGTTGGAGATGATGTGGCCAAGCACCGTCCCTTGAGTCACCATGAAGTGACTCTTCTCCCAAGATAGCACCAAATGATACTCAATACATCGCTGGAGTACTCGATCTAGGCAGTCAAGACAAGAATCAAATCCGTCGCCGTAGATCGAGAAATCGTCCATGAAGACCTCCAAGCACTCCCCTACCATGTCCGAGAAGATCGACAGCATGCACCTCTGAAAAGTCGCAGGGGCGTTGCATAGCCCAAATGGCATGCGTCGAAAAGCATATGTGCCGAAGGGACAGGTAAAGGTGCTCTTCTCCTGATCCTCAGGAGCGATGGACACTTGGTTGTAGCCCGAGTACCCATCTAGGAAGCAATAATGGCTCTTCCCTGCCAGTCTCTCAATGATCTGGTCAATAAAAGGCAGGGGGAAATGGTCCTTCTTGGTGGCTTGGTTGAGTCTCCTGTAGTCAACACAAACCCTGCAAGAGGTGGGTACTCGTGTAGCAATCTCCTCTCCAGACTCACTGATCACAGTCGTGATGCCCGTCTTCTTGGGCACCACATGCAAGGGGCTGACCCACTTGGAGTCGGAAATGGGATAAATAAAATCTGCACTCCACCATTTTGATATTTCCTTCATCACAACCTCTCTCAGGTTGGGGTTTAGTCGTCGCTGGAACTCACGTGACGGCTTCGCCCCATCCTCGAGATAGATATGGTGGGAGCACACTGATGGACTAATCCCATGGAGATCTGCTATGCTCCATCCGATCGCCTTGCAGTTCTTTTCAAGAACCCCCATCAAACGGGATTCCTGCTCTCCAGTCAACTCGGCAGAGATGATGACTAGGTACATCTCTGGCTCGCCTGCAAGGAATCGATACTTCAGCGAAGTAGGGAGCGGCTTCAGCTCTGGAATGCTGGGTGCCGGCAAATCTGGCTGCGGAAGAAACTGAGTGAATGCTGCTAAGTCTGCCAAATCTGCCTGGGAAAGTGAAAGCGTACTCTCGCAAACTGGATCGGGAGAAGGCGGCTCAACTGCACTATCTCTGCTCGGCTCTGCATCTATCTCCTCCTCATCTGTAGGCTCAGGTGGAATTAGGTCTGGCATCTGATCATCACAATCTGCCCAATCAGACTCTGAATCCGAGGGATCTGTATCAACCACGGTGGCATCAGTACCACCGGAAAACAAGGTGGCCTCAGCACCACCATCACTAATCATCGTGCTGCGATCAAGAACCGGTTCTGCTGCCTCAATGGTATCCTGAACCAGGTCTGTGCTCTCCAGACTCTCTTCTGCTGTCGTCTCTACATCAGCTGCATCTGAAAGTGAGAGGGTAGTCTGTGTCTCAAGATCTGCCCAAGCTGCCTCATCATCCGTGATCACAAAATCACAGTCCTGGTGGATGTCTGGCTCTGCGTCTGTCAGCTGCTCTGAATCTGTACTCGCATCTGAGCGGGCTCTGAATCTAGCTCTGTAGTCCTCGACCGTCTCTATTTGTATACTCTCGCCCTGGACGCAAAAGTACACCTTCCCGCTATCATGATCAGTCACCGCTTTGGCTGTGGCCAAGAACGGATGACCAAGGATGATGGGGGTATCGGCCACTGACTCAGGGATCTCCATGTCCAACACTACGAAGTCCACGGGGAATTTCAGGCCCTGAATCGTGACGATAACGTCTCGTAATAACCCCTTCGGCCTCTTGACAGATCGATCAGCGAACTGAAGGACTGTCCTGCTCTGTCGAAGAGTGCCCAACTCGAAGCGGTCGAGAAGGGCTGCCGGAAGAAGGTTAATCGACGATCCGCTATCTAGAAGAGTACGGTCGAACCTCTGCTCACTAATCTGGCATCTGACATACGGGGCCCCTGAATCTGGCCTCTTGGCTGGCAGGCGGTTCTGGATCGCGAAGCACGTGGCTTTGGTCAGCACATGTATCTCGGAAGTGTGGTTCCTCCTCCTCCTCCTGACTGTAGTCCTCTCTCTCAAAGATCGCTGGAGAAGGGGGATGTGCTGCAAAGCCTCCTGGAGGGTCAGCTGGATGTGGAATCGATCTATCATACTCTGGCTGAATTCCTCCTGCACTGTCTTTTTTGGATCTTTTTTCTTCCCCTTCCCCATCTGAAGGGCTTTAGGGAAGGGGATCACTGGGTCCTTCTCAGATGAAGGACTAGGAAAAGGTCTAAGCGGTTCAAGGACCAGATCCACACATACATCATGCACCACAGTGGGACCAGAAGAAAGTAAACCTTTTCCTTTATTCACAACAGAGTTCTGAGATACAGGAATACGAGGAAAAACATCATCTCTATCTGTACAAACACCGGTGGCCTCAGTACCACCACGGGCTGGCTCTGCTGCTGCTGCTGGTAGACGTCGTGCGGCCTCAGTACCGCGGGCTGGCTCGGCTGAACGGGTGGCATCAGTACCACCTCCTAGATCTGGTGAAGCGGCGGCCTCAGTACCGCCGGTGGGATCAGCATCCTTGGTGGCCTCAGTGCCACCGTCATCGTCTAGAGCGGCCTCAGTACCGCTCTCCTCCTCCTGTGGCGCCTCTGGGATGTCCTCGTGGTGAAGCTCAGATGAGGCGCCGCCGCCTGCTGGGGTCCTACCGCTCCTAAGTGTGACAAAATCAGCATCAAATAGATCCGAAGATGTATCATCAAATGGTTCACTAGGAGTGGCTAACTCAGTATGCACTACCTGCTCAGATTTCCTCTTGAGGTTGTTCGGATTCGGCTCTATCTGGGCTGGTATGGCGGCCTTCCCTCTCACCAGGTCCCGCATCTCCTGGCGGAACTCGTCCATCTCCCGTCGGAATGTGGCCTGCTGGTCCGTGAGGAGGCGGGCGATGTCATCCAAAGCGGGGCTCTTGTGGGAGCCCGACGGGTGGCCTCTCTGTGGGTGAGGCTGCTGGAACTGCTGCTGCTGGTGCTGGTAAGAAGGGTATGATGGAGGGTGCTGCTGCTGATATCCCGGGTGAGCCTGCTGCTCACGTCTCCATGACTGTCCCTGTTGCTGATAGGGACGCGGACCGAAGGATGACTGGTGCTGCTGATATGCTGGGGGTTGCTGCTGCGGCTGGTGCTGGTCTCTCTGCTGGGAGTACTGCCCTCCCTGTCCTGACAGCTGCTGCTAGGGCTGGGTACCACCACTCCCCCACCTGAATCCGGGATGGTCTCGTCGGATCCCAGGTTGGGGGCGGTCGTATCAAATCCCGTTGACATCCATCAACGGCTCGGCATCGAAGGGGGCTGGCGGGAGTACTGCCAGAGGCTGGTCCGGCTGGTAGACCACCATCTGCATCTCTGGAGATGGTGGGGACTGGTAGGTGGGCTGCGGCTGCTGGTACGGCTCCGCCTGTACAAGATGGACCTGTCTAGGCTGCACGTGGGTGCTGGAGCGCTGGGACGAGCTGCTGCTGCTACCGGCGTCGCCTCGCGACTGAAGACGGGGCTGAGAAGCCGTCTGTGCCTCCTGGAGACACATGAGCTGTGTCTTCATGTCGCTCAGAACCTGTGCCATCTGCTCCATCTGCGTGATACTCTGGCACTGCTTCTTCTCGATCAGCTCCATGCGGTCCAGCTTCTCGCTGATGATGCCCATGTCCGCAGCTGACGACTCTGCATGTGCTGTTGCGGCTGCAGACGAACTGGATGGACCTGCATCTACCCGTGCTATCCTCTGGTACTGCACGGGTCCTGGCTGATGTGGCTGGGTCTTCTGAGTGTACAACCTGGTCTGAGACATCACCATATAGTTCTCGGCCATCTCCTCGAAGATGGCCCAGACCTGGTCGTGGTCCTTGGCGAAGTAGGACCCGCCGCAAGAAGCATTCACCAGGCCCTGTAGCTCTGGTGTCAACCCGCTGAAGAAGCTCTGCACAAGGTTCGGCTTCGTGATGTCGTGGTGCGGGCATCTGTCCAAAAGCTCTCGGAACCTCTCCCATGCCTCGTGAAACTGCTCGTTGGGGAACATGGAGAAGTTGCTGATCAGGGCCCTCGCTGCATTCGTCCGCCCGAGTGGATAGTACTTGTTCAAGTACTCGGTGCGGAGCTGCTCCCAGGTATAAACAAACCTCCCAAGGTGCTTCAGCCATGTGGCTGCTCTATCTGCCAGTGAAAACGGGAAGGCTATCATCCGGATCGTGTCCTGGTCCACGTGGCGATCGTGGACAGTGCTGCAGATCATCAGAAACTCCTGGAGGTGGAGGTGGGGCTCCTCAGTGGCGAGTCCGTGGAAACGAGGAAGCATCTGCAGGGTGTTCGGAGGGAACTTGAAGTCCCCCACGATAGCAGGTACCACCACCCAATGGTGCATCAGTGTAGATCCGGGGTTGTGCAACTCCCGCATCGGTCTTGGTGGTCCTCCTGCTCCTGCGGCTGCTGCCGCTGCGGCGGCGGCTGCGGCTGCTGCTGCTGCGATTGCTGCTGCTGCGGCTCATGCCTCTGCATCCGGTATCTCCTCGGGCTCGCTCTGCTGGTCTCTCTCTGCTCTGAGCCTCTCCAACTCTCGCCTCATCTCTATCATAAATGCCCCCTGATCGCGGAGCTGCTGCTGGACTGTATCGAGTGATGCGATCAGGGTGGAGTTGATCGCTCCCTGGTCTAGTACAATATGCTCTGGCTGACGGGAGTGATCGTCTGAACTGCCGGCTCCGGCCATGTCGACGTCTGCAAAACCAAACGAGCCCAACTCAGGTGCTGTCAAATGTATCAATCTCTCCTCGGGCTCGTGTCTCTCAGGAAGATCAGAAAGGGGGTCGAGGGGGAACAGGGTGGAGTCGTGCTCGGGCTCGGAGAGCGGGTCTGAGCTCTCGCGAGCCAACCTAGATGATGAGGCAGACGTGCCCGAAAGCGGTGCAGCCAGAGGCTGCCTAAGAGACCGTCTACCCATCATCTTGATCTGGCGAGTAGGGCGGATGAGATCTGGAAAAATTATGATCTGAAAACAAACCCCTGGTTCACCAACGCAACGCGAGCTGAAGACCGTGAAAGTTCGGTCAAATTATCTTGTCAATTTTATTTTGGTGAACAAACAGAATATCAGAGCGCTTACGTGACCTGTTGGGATATCCGATGCTAACCCAACCGACTGGCCCGCACGGAAGAGTTGGTAATCAGTCGGGACTAGCAACGGGGGGCTCTACCTAGGGTGCGGGTCACTCTCTTGCGCATCCAAACCAAACAATGAGGGGGTTGCTCTCCCCAAGACAAAGTTTTTAGGGTGAGCAGTTTTTAGATCAATAATTTTAGCAGTCCCAATTTTATGGTTTCACTTTTTTAATATTTTTCAAAGCAAACAAAAGGCCTAACGAATTTTTCGGTTCTCCTGATTATTAAGTTCAAAACAGGGGGGAGAAGACGAAAAAGCCGATGCACAATAAATCAATGATGCATGCAAAGTCAGAAATGCGTACCTGCCTCCAGCTCTCTACATGCAATATGATCCGCGCATAAAAGTAAAGACAGAATTAAAACTAACCTAAATGATGCAGCGGTAAAGCCGAGTCCTAGGCGAGCAAGTCTAGCGAAGAACCGTCTAACCGGTCACCGACCTCCAAGCCAAAGAGTCCGGTCTTGGCCCGTCCCTCCTCTGTCCGACAAATCGGGGGTAGGAGTAAGCGCTTTACAGGACGGGCTGCGGTACGTAGGCTACGGAGGCAAATGAATCGGTTATTTTTATTATTGATTTTAAGTAGGTCCAATTAATCGTTCTATGGGAACAGATATGCAATTAGGTGTGTGGATCCTACTAGTTACGACACATTCACCAGAAAATCCTAAGTCTAGGGGCTCGAGCAAAAACCGCGAAAAACCGGAAAAGACAGAAATAAAAGAAAAAAAACCGCGAAAAAGCCGCGAAAAACCGCAAAGGTCCTAAAGGGTCCCCCGAGCACACCGGTGCTCGGCGAAACAGACCCGCTACGGTCAAGTCACAAGTGTCCAAGTCCTGTCCCTGTATTATTACAATAATAATAAAAATAAAAATAAAAACCTAATCTAACCTCACCCACTCAACTCTCTCCCTCTCGCTCTCTCCTGCGGCTTCGTAGAGAAAGAAGCCGCCTCCAAGTTCCTCGGCTGCACCGGCTCCTCGAAAGTCGCCTCCGCGGTCCTCGGGCCCTCGCAAGAAAAAGAGATGAGTGGTCAGAACCAATAATAAAATAATAATCAAAAGAAAATAAAGACAAATGAAAAATAAGGGTATATGTGCAAAAATATAAAATAAAGTAAACCACACAAAATAAAACAAAAACAAAAACAAAAGAAAATAAAAATAAAACAGAATAAAACAAAAAGAAACTATAAACAAAAACCGCGAAAAGCCGCGAGCTCCGAAGAGCCGCGAAAACAAAAACGAAAATGAAGATAAAAAGAACTACTAAGCCATGCTCCCCAGCAACGGCGCCATTCTGATAACAGGCCTGATCACTAGGGTATGAGGTACAGAAATAGGGTCGTTGTGACCCGAGCAATCAGACCATGTATATCAAGAAAAAAATCGGACTACTCAATAAATCAAAGATCGATCAAAACAACGGATAGCGGTCCAGCTATGAGATTAAGCTGGTATAGCACCCAGGGTCGAACTCAAGGAGCACGGGTTGGCCAAAGGCCTACGAAGTATTAAAAATAAAATAAAATAAAAGACAAGTATTTTTAATGATTTTTAGTGATTTTTATATTTTTTTGGATTTTTAAATGTGAAGAAAACAAAGGAAACACAAAAGCAAGCAAGCTTTAACTAATTATTAAATGTGTCAAAAATCAAGCAAAAATTCAAACAAAAATGTTTTTATGTTTTTTAGGTTTTTTAATGTTTTTGGTTAATATTTGATAATTTTCTGATGTATAGTTTATTTACTAAAAATCAAACAGTAACAAAAAGGCTGGGTACTGTCCAGCCAGGCCCAAAATCCCTAGATAAAATATCTAAAAATCTCAAGAGGGCCTGGAGGTAATTTTCCTGTATACTAGAGAAAACAAGGAAAATTTGAGCACCAAAATTATTGTTTTTGGGTTTTTAGATTATTTAATATGATTTTATGTGTTTTTAGGTGTTTTTAAGTTTTTATGGTTTTTAAGCAATGAAAAATAGCCAAACTTGGCTAGAAAATCAAGGAACACAAAAGAAACAGTACCTAATTTTTATATAATTTTTGAGGGGGTTTTTATATTTTTTTTTTGGATTTTTAACTCTATACAGTAGCTGAAATAAAGGTTTTTGAATTTTTAAAATAACAAATAAACTCAAAAATTTCCTCAAAAATTCTCAAAAATCCTACAACATGGCAGGAGCCATATGTCAAATTTTCATCGAATTTGGGGGTGATTTGATATTTTATTCAAAAATCAAAAGAGGGCACTGTCCACAGGGACTGAAGTGCAAATACCCGAAGTTCTGGGGGTCCAGGTGCAAAATACCCAGCAACGCACGCGCGCGGCGCGTGCCTGGGGCACTCAGGGACCTCTTTGTAAATAAAACAAGTCCCGAGGACCTTTTGGTAACTCGTACCAAAAGTCCAGGGGGCTGTGTTGCAATTAACCCACCAAATAAACGCACATGCGCAATTAAACACTCACAGGGGCATATATGCAAATACTAAAAAGTTTTCATTCATTAATTAACATCCAGAACTACAGGGAATATCTTGCAATTACACCAAACATACACGTGACGAAGCACGTGGCAAACACTCACAGGGGCATAAATGCAAATAAACTAGAGTGCGAGGTCCGATGTGCAAATAACCCTAAACTAAAACAACTTGCTAGAATATTTACAGGACTAAAACTAAATAGAAATAAGAGCTGGGCCTAAGGGTAATTTACCCTTTATTAAGCGGGCCTTCGGATGCGCTCCACGTGGATGATCTGACGGGTACACTGGTGGGTGCTCCAGATCTCCTCTCCAAGGATCGGACGGTGGATGTTCCTCCGGAAATGGATGGACGAGATGAAAACTGGAGGTCGATGCTGATCGGACGGCGGCTGAAGATCCTCGAAGAACAGGTGGCCGGCGAGTTTCGCCGGCCTCGTGCGAGTGCTGGGATCCTCGTCTGCTGCTTCCGGAGATCGGAGAAGATGCGCGATGAAGCTCCGCAGCTGATGGTGGCCTCCGATGGCCCAGCCGAGCCCGGGAGGGGCTCCGACGAGGTCGGCGGAGGATAGCTCCTGACCCGAATGTCGGGAGGCCTCAGATGGCCTCCTTTGATCCTGCAAAGTAGCTCAGAAGCTTCGCGGGTCGAGGGCAAAATGCCTCGACCCGGTTATGCGTCGTGGAGGTGGTCTGTGCGTCGGTGCGGACGAATCCCGGCGAAGCGACGGCGAGGGGATTCGAATCCCAGCTCCTGTGCGAGCTGGGTTGAACGGAGGGGCGGAGAAGGTGCGCGATGGGGAGGCGGAGGTGAATATGGGTTCCGATGATCGAACGGACGCGGGAGGTAGTCGGAATCGATGGGACACGACGGCGGAGCGGATTGGGGCAAAATGGAAATTAGGCTAAATAGAGAAGCTAAGGGATTACCTGGGCGGTCGAGGAGACTATGCTGGAGCTGGGGTAGCTCCTGGTCGTGGCCTCAAGGGTTGTCTCGTCCCGAGGCTCGAGCTCCTGCTCTGGGCGGAGCACGGCGGTGCTAAGTCGCCGGATCAATGGAAACCGGCCCCTCTCCTCGCTGCGACGGCACCTTGAGCGAGCTGTCACTCACGCTCGGGTGCTGGAGCTCACTGGGGTGGAGTGGATTAGCCAAAGATGATCAAAGAATGCGGCGGAGCTGGGTATTTAAATGGCTGGGGGTCCGAAAAGAGGAGCTCGGGTAGGGTCATGGAGGCGCGCGGACCCCGAGGTAGATGCCGGCGAGGGTGTCGGATGTGGAAGGTGTCAAACGGAGCCGAGGTTAGGGTGTTAGGCAATCGGGTCGAGCGGGTATAAAATGGAGAAATCGGGTTGGCTGCTCGAACCCGTGGGAAGTGGTCCTGGGGGGGCCAGTTGACTGGGCGGTCAACATCCCCAGGACCCAATGGTTAGCTGCCACGTGGAGAATGTTTAAAGCTCAAAAATGAGGCAGCAAATGGCCGATTTTCCAAAAACTTAAAACATGAATTATTTTTATTTTATTTTTTTCTATTTTTTTGGTGATTTTTAATTAATTTTTGGAAATAAACAAAGAAAACAAAGTCATCACTCCAGGAGCCCTTCGATCCTTAAGATCAAAGGGTCCACACTCAGCCACGTGGCGACGCCAGAGCCTCCCCGAGCCTAGCGTCCGAGCCTTCAGGCTTGGATGCTCCCGAACCTCTACGAGCTTGCATCGAGCCTGAACCAATGTCCAAGCTAAGCCGAAGCAACACCTATCCTCTGCCGAGCCCGAACCTACTTCCGAGCCTGGATGGCACGCGCCAGGCACGTGCGTATCTGGGCAATTTGCAGAGACGCCCTCCGAACTTCTCCAATTTGCAGAAAAGTCCAGATCACGTGCAGCGTTTGTGCACTATGGGCATTTTGCACCTTGGCTCTCGTGACTTTCAATATTTACAAAAATACCCATGTACGTGTAAGCAATTTACAGGGAAGGCCTCGTACTTTTCATATTTACATTTTAGTCCCTCTCAAGGACCTTTCTGCAATTTAATTTCATGTTTTATTTCATTTATGCCCTTGTCTTCTTTACTTCATATCTTGAGCATCGTGTGTCCGATTCAGTCGATTTCAGTCTCATTTGAAAGCTTGTTCGATGTACTTTTTAATGGCGAATTTAATCTTTCATCTTAGAGACATGAATTTTAATGAAATATTATGTTAGCTAAGTGTCTTTTATTATTATTCACTTATGCCTTGTTCAATTTATCGATCAATTCTGACACTTCAAATAAATCTGAAATTGACTCATATTAATTTGCTCATCATATTTATTCTGTTCTAGGGCATAATTTCATTGCATTTCATGACGATTACTTGCATGATTAAAATATAAAAAAATACATGTTTTATTTTAATGCATTGTTGTGCCTTCTTGCATGCCTTGACCTATATGTGCTTTAACTTCAACGCTTAGTTAGATAGACTAAAATCCGATTAATACGAGAGAGGCTCGTGTCCCTGAGTTCGACCTTGGTATCTTACCAAGTAAAAAAAATTACGACCATTGCATTTTGATTGACATATATTTAAATGAGATGGTCTCTTTGAAGACCCGAATCGGCCCGACTGCTACGACAATTCCAAGTGCTAATTCAGCACTCTTAAAGGGCCGATTTTGCGGTTCATCATGGAGCTAGCCAAAAATTAAGCAAAGAAATACCAATGTTGAAAAAGCTCTCACCCTACAAAACAAATATCAAAAGAGCTTCCACAAAAGGCGAGCTCTCCCAACAATTTTAAAGTGTCCACTTGGATCACTACTATTAGGACCAGGAGTCGGGCTTGCACCAAAAAAGGGCTCTGCATCATAAATGCTACAAGTCTGGGTGTAGAAGGTACGATAGGTACTCAAATAAGGCACACCCCGCTGTACTCCTAGGAAAACAAGTGCAGACGACTCCAACTTCTCTTGACGAATGCACTGATCAACACCAAAAATATGCGTTGAATAATAAGGCACTCGAGAGGATCCTTGTTCCAATGAGAGGGAGAGAAGAAATGACACAGTCCTATGCCCTCCATCAACTGGCCTTCCATCTACACTTTTAAGACTGACAACTAAAGAGACGGTGGATTGGATGCAAGAAATAGTTTATTCCCTAGTGTTGAGGATTGGGTTCTTAGGAGAATTTCTTGGACTGGAACCGTGGGTGACGTTGCGACTCTACTCTTGTAACTGCAATCCACACTTAAAGTCATATCCCTTATATATATGTATACAGAGAGAGTCTGATGATTGGGGAAATTGGATACCTTTTGACTAGAGCTTGTTTCAGCTTAGAATTTTAGGATCTCTAAAACTGAGAGTTCTTGAACGTATCAAGTCTTGTATTCACATGCACAGTCAGGGGTTATTCCAACTTATTCATTCTTTATTTGCTCGAGGACTAGCAAAGTTTAAGTATAAAGGGGGTGTCACCCTCATGACAGGCGGGAATACTTACCTTCTATTTCTTTGTTGTGGGTGGCTCTATCTCTTGGGCCCTTTGCACTTTGCAATCTTCTTGGCTTTAACCTATAGTCCATTACAAAAAAATTCTCTATTATTAAATAATATCCAAATGGAACCTTTGTCAACCATCAAAATAATTAAGTTTATATTATCGACTAGTAATATTAATCACTTTTAACTTACTAAATTAGATTCAATTGTATTGTTTGTCAACCATCAAAGTACTTAAGTTTATACTATCGACTATTAATATCAATAATTTTTAACACACTTTTACACTTTTGATGCATTATATGCTTGTGGTGTTACCAAGAGTAAGTATATTTGGATTCACTAATAATAAAAGTGAAATACCTTGAGAATTTGAATGGACCAAATCTCATCTAGATTCTAACCTTGTCCTTTAACATTTAAGATTTTTACACCTGTAACCTTGCATAGTTTCATTATTACGTACATAACCCTCCATAATCGTGAATTATACCTAGAACCATGAATAATGTCTTCCGTTCACAAGTATAGCCCTCTGTTGGTTTCATCTGTTAACTCAACCATTCTATTGGATTAATCTAACCTAAACTACTCTTATGGTTAGGACTCAATCCTAAATCACAATTCCTTTATCCCACAACCTATCTTCTCTCCCTTCCTCATGCAACACTTCTTCCTTGATTAACATCTCCTCTTCCTCCTCCTCCAACGCTCATCACAAAAATTGTCCCTGATCCCCATCACCACCCACTCTCTTCCTTCCTTGTTATCTCAACTCCTCCCCTCCCCTCTTCTTGGGCGAGTTGGAGGGGATTCCCCTCCTCCTTCTCGTTGGCATTCTTATTCTTCCACCACTTCCACTCCTCTATCTCCTTAGGCCAGAGATCCATGATGTCTTAGTCCTTCCATTGCTCGAACGATGGCCCCCTAAGCATGTAATGTATTGCTGTTAGCCATGTGAGTCCGGGGTGAACCATTTCTATAATAAATATTATTGTAATCTTTGATATATCAATAAAGGTTATTGATTTATTTTCACTCCTTGTTTGAGATTAAATGAATTAATGCACTCATAAGGTCCCTTAGTACAATTAGGGTTATCTACCATTGCCATCTTAATAATCACACAGTTGTTAATTCAATGGTTGAATCATAGAGGTTGGAACTTGGATTATATCTAAAGATTTAGATTGAGAACTCATCAAGCACCATCAAATGATTATTAAGAAATGCTCTCCAGCTTGAGAAGGAGATGATAATCCCTCTCAAGGTTGATATCTGACTGACCTCTTGATTCAGGCCCTCTATATAGGAATAGAGATTCGGAGGTGTCGGATAAGACAAGTCAACGAGTTGACTTAACGAGATCCAGATAACCAAGACCTATGTCATATATAGGCATGTATACTAGAGGCAAATGTATTACTATATGTCTAAGTATGTACATTATACATACCATTAAGTTGATGACCTAATCAAGGTCTATACATCAGTGAGCTGGTTTTTATGCAGGGGCATATGAGTAATATGATTTCTCAAAGTGATCATACATGTTCACTACGGAATCAGAAGACATGAGCTCACTCATGAGGTATTGTGCCTGATCAAATTCCATGCTCAGGCGTCTTTCTTTGGAAGCATACCAAGAATATGTAGGTATGATATATGCTTTTGGAAATCAGATGATCGATACCAACTCACAATGACCAGATGAGAAACTTAATGATAAAACCCTGAAGAAGATAGTTTAAATATGATATAAAACTTCAAGTTTATTTTAGGACTTCCAGTATGTAAGATGTACATGTATTAGGAATAATCGAGGGTGATGTGATCATAAGCGATTGTATAAACATGACGCTTCCATTCCGAGGGAGTGATGAAACATGTTTGGATTTTAGTGACTCCTCTCAATAGATTAGTAGTCTGATCTAAGTCCAAATGTTGTACATTGATCTGAATATGATTTAGATGCAATGAGAAGACTAGACTTACATTTTGATTTAATTAAACATCTATGAGAGATCCCCTAGATCTGGATACGAGATATGATCTTAAGATCCAAGTCACTATATATGGAATGTATAATCACCACATCCTTCTCTCCAAGTATCCGCGAAAAAAGCACATTATTCTTGAAAGAGTTCAAGAATAATTCTATTATTGATAATATATTTGAGAATTAAGAAATTGATAATTAAATGTAATTTTATTATCATGAATAATATGAATGTTATTCATATTAATTGGGCATATGAGAATAGTTATCTAAGATAATTGTGATTTAGTTATCAAAGATATGATTATTGTGGACAACACTATCCATAATATTATAAATATTATAAATGTAATTTATAATGTCAGAGAGAAATTGATAATCGAATTTATGTATTGAATGTTATTGCAAATTAGATTCACATTGTACTATTAATTGTAAATGCAATTTACATTTTATATTGGCTGATTGAATTTGATTCATAATTGTAAATGGTATGATTGTAATTATCACAAAATAATTTGGAATTATTTGATGGATAATTATGCAACAAAAGTTGTTGCACATGTGGAATATTTGTTGAGATATGAGTCTCACAAATTTAGAATGATAGAGCCATCTTCCTATTATAGAGGATTGATGACCACCATTCAGTCCTAATTCAATGTGACTGTCCACTCTATGTTAGGGAAGATGCTTGTTCTCTTTCCATCCATTCCGCTTGTTGATTGATTTAATACAAATTACATTATATTGATGAATCATCAATATATTTAATTTATTTTTAATCAATTATTTGTTGTTGTAAATTCATGCAATAAAATCATGACCATTTATTTGAATTAGGAGTGCATCTCCACCATCCAATTTATTATAAAAGAAAGGCTAGACCAAGATCGTTCTCTTACAACAAAAAGAAAGTAACAAGTCTCTCTCTACTTCTCATACGCGTCCAACTTCTCTCTCTCTCTCTCAATATTATTGTCTTCTACTTTATTATTAGTAAGAGTGTCACCGTCGTTACATCGGCATTGTGCTACATGATGAATATCAATTTCATCACCTTTATTCTTTCATTTTGACCTTAAATCCCTAGTTAAATGCATGTAAATAACATTAATTTGTATAAAATAACATTCATTATTTGACATATAGATATTGTATAAATGCATATATTTAATTCCAAAATAAAAGAATAAAGGAAAATAAGAAAAATATATGAAGTGTCAAAGACACTGAATGATCCTAGACTCCTATAACAAGGAAATATTGAGTTGGTCGGTAAGGAAAAAAGTAGGGGAAGATAGAGCACTCAAACTTTATAGAATACCCATAAAAAGCCTAATTCTATTAATGAAAAAATAGCTTTTAGTCCCTATTTATTTTCCATTTTTACACCTCAAATAATAAAACCATGAACATGGAACTTGTACATAAAAATACATAGAAAAATACAAAATTAATTGGACATAAAAATTATACACACTGTAACTAGGACACCTAGAATAAAAATGTGCAAACAAAACTTTACACACATGTATCTCCTCCATACAAACTCAAAATTAACCAAACTCACTTTATTGTTAAAAAATTTGATTATCCATCCAATGCAGGTTGTTTCATTAAGAATGGAGCTCAGATGTAAAAGTTGGCTTTCGGGTCCCTATTATACTACATACATGATTATCTTATTCAATTTATTCATTCTTTATATTGTTAGTTTTCATATATTTTTAAATACTTGTAGATATTATTTGAAATACATTAGAAATATAAACATAAAATGAAAGCTTGAAAATACATTAAAGTAAATCAATTATTAAAATATATAGGTATATTATACTTATAAAGATTAAACACTTATTTATTTAAGTAAATAAATAAAATCAGAGAAATAAACTAAAAAATAGGTGAATGTGTATTTAAGTATAATATAAAGATATAAAATATATGTATATAATAATAAAATAAAGAATATAAAAAAAATAAAATACCTTAAATACAGGTATTATACCTATGTATATACATGTAAATATTAATACCTAATAAATAAGCTTGTAAAAATAAATAAAAATCATAATTAAACACTACATAAGTAAATAAACATCTATTATGTTTTAACTTTTATTTAATTAATTCTTTTTATATTTTATTTTCATTTATTTATTTATTCTTTTTCCTTTATTTTGTCTTTATCTGGCTGACGTAGGCCCTTAGGAGTTAGGGAACCATTGACCTTCGGTCAACTGTCCTTGCCTAGCCCTGGGACCATGTCAGAGCTACTAACCCCTCTTCTTCTCCATATGTTGGTGCTCGATGCTTGCATCCTTTTAGCACGATTCCTTCATGAAATGTCAGCGCTCATTATCCCTCTATCACGCCTAACTCCTTCCCTCCTCGTACCTACCTCGTATCGCATGTAAACCCTAGGTTTTTAAAAGCATTTCAGCCTATGCATAAGAGATCCGCCCCATTTTTTTGAATTCGACCCCCTTTCATCTCTGTAGCCCTAATAGGATCAATAAGATTGAAAAGCTTGATGACAGCAAGGTTTTCTCCTCCTTGTCGGTGTGGATAAGGCGATGGAGGTAGGGCTGGCTATTGAGTCACGGCTCGATGACCAGGCTCGGGCTCAGCTCGATAAGGGCTCATGAGTCTGTCTCATTAGGCTATTGAGTCAAGCCTGAGCCAGAATTTTGGGTTCGATAGCTTAATGAGCAGAGCCCGACCCGAACCTCTCTCAGCTCGATAACTCAATAAGGGGCTCGATAAGGAATATATATACGTATAATATTTATATATAATACAAACAGAATAAAAGTAACCCTTTGCAATTTTCTCACCACTAACTTTGCCCCTCCCACGAGTCACGGGTCATGACCCAATTCTCAAATCTCATTCCTGTCCACCCATTTGCCCCCCGTCCACGCATTAGAAAATTATTATTTTTTTAATAAGAAAATAGAATGTAACAATGTATATCATAATTAAGTTTGTGTATACAACTTGGATAGTGGCCTACTAGTTAGGAACACAGTCCTAAATAGAGCAGGTATTGAGTTCCAACCCGTGCAAAACACTTTTCCACCAAAAAGTACCTATTTTCCTTAATGAGCTTGCCTTGGGCTCGAGCCTAGACCTAGCTCGATAAGGAGCTCGGACTCGATTCGAGCCCGAGATGTCTCGACAAGGGCTCGCGCTCATCGAGCCCGAGCCCGAGCTCAAGCCCGTCCTAGTTGAGCTCAAGCCCGGTCTAGTTGGGCTTATCGAGCTCGAGCCCGAGACAGGGGTTGGCTCGGCTCGTTGGGCTCGATAGACACCCCTAGGTGGAGGGTGTGGTCCAGATTTATCAGAGCACCTCTGGCGAGTGGTTAAGTTATAGGGCTCAGGGCTCAATTGAGATATATGGTTTCTGGGCGCATAGGGCCATGTGTGAGTTGTTTCTTACCTTTTCTTTTCACATTTTAATTCTGTAATGTGGTGTAGCCTTTAATTCATGCTAGTATTGTGTGATTTAGTTTAATTTGTAAGATGTTTATTCGTTGGAGCCGTAAGCTCTAAGACTGATTATATTATACTTTTAAAAAAGAAGAAACTAAAACTTTGCAAAATAAAAAAGAAAATTTAAAAATTAAAAAAAAATAAAAATATATAATATATATAAATAAAAAAACATAAAAATTAAATATAATAAAAAAACCACAAAAAAACAAAAAACATAAATAATAATAATAATAATAATTTTTTACTAACAATAATTATACCTATCCTCCATGCTCTTAGTGGTTCGACCCCTACACTTGTTGACTATACACATCTTTTGTAGTGTATAATAAATTTCATTCCTCATCTTATTTATTATTTTATCTATATTGTAGGTTGATTGTTAATCTATTTGAGTGATTTGAGCACCGAGTACCATGAGAGCGACCGTTGTAAGGATTTTTGGGTCTGACTTGTCGGATACCGCACACCCTCCAAGATTGGACAATATGTACACCATCTCACCTGAATTATCAAATGACACCGTTACCGATGAGCAACGTGTAGTATAGGATATTTTCCATATTAGCTATCATATTATCTATTTTTTTTCAAAATAATTGTTTATCTGTTTTGACCAATTTCCTTGGTTGACTTCTTTGTGAGGGACCATGGAGTGAAGGACGCTTTCTTAGGAGCGTCGGTGCACCCGAGCTACGTGGAGATCGGCTCTTTCTTCATGAGCTGATAGGAGAGAGCATGAAGAAAACACGGAGAAAGCATAGCAACTCAGTATAGCTTTTTATTTTATTTCTATGAGAGAGAGACTATCCATAACTTGTAATAATATAGGGATAGGACATTCAAACTCTCGCGGACCTATTTTACCAAGTGTCTATTTACTAGGGGGCCCAACCAGTTTTTTCTTCACATTTTCTTTGCTTTCTCACTTTTATCCTACCTATTTTCCCGCTTATTTTTCTTCATTTCTCATGCTTTGAATTTTTCGCTTTATATTTCTTTGTTTTGTGTGCTTTAAACCCCTAGTTTTTAGGATTTTTATTTGGTGAGTCAGGTAGACTTAGGTTCATACACCTGAAAGAATTTTGTTCCTATAGATCATTGGACTTAGTTAAATTAATAAATATGTGCTTCCCAAGTAGAAGTTCCTGCTAGGCTGGTTTCCGCTTGCACACATATAGGATAGATTGATTTTATGCATGCATCATCTTGCATGTTGACTGTTGGAGTTAGTTACGCATCCTTCTCTCTAGCATCCACATCATTGATTTCCGTGCATCGACATTTCCGAACTCCTTCCCCTGTTTCTTTGACTTAGGAAATAAAAGGAATAAGAAAATTCGTTAGACATTTTCTTTTTCAAAAAGACCAAAAAAGTGATAACAAATAAAATTGGACTACTATTAAACTCAATCCTAAAATTAAACGTAAAGGATAAATATCATTATTTTGGGGAGAGTAACCCCTCATTGTCACGTGTACACTCCAGATCGAGTGAGGCACATACATATAAGGACTAGAGCTCCTATCCTTGGACTTGCGCCTTAAGCACTTGGGTTGGCTCTTGGGCCCTGTTATTACTGAAAGTACTTACCTCCGACTTTCAACGAAGTGGTCCGGTGTTCTAGTAGGTGTGTTACGCTGACTAGAACACATCCATTCTAGATGACTGCACCTGTGAGTTTTAAAGTTTTTGCTTTGTCATGTAACTCTAAAATAGAAAAGATAAAGGACCGAACCTTCACGGTCTTCACAGTGTTGAGTTGGTGAATTGGAGGATTTTTTATTTGTATTTGTTTTGTCTGTGTTTGATCACTCTATGCATTTGCATATTTTTTATTTATATTTTGACTTGACTATCATGCTCTCCCTAATACATGTCTCTTGACAATCGAGATAGCTGATTAGAGTTACATTTATCCGAACTTCACAGATTCTTCTCATTTTGCTCTAGTCAATGCACCTCCATTTTATCATGAGGTTTATTATCCGGATTTTTCTTTTTGTACGTATCCGTACGAGCAGCCTACACACTTTGATTTTCCATATTCTTTAGGGTATCCCACTCACCCATAATGTCAACAGTTGGATTTTGACCATCCACTCCCACCACCATAGTCACAGTTTCTACCTTCAACTCCACTCTATGTTACACTGTTGGATTGTCCTCCTTTAGAACCCACTCTTAGTTATATGACCCAATTAGTGAAGCAAATGCAGAAGAGGATATAGGACCTCACTAATCTGAATAAGAGCCACATTGTCGCTTCACTTTCTGGTATAATAGAGCCACGAGAGGCCACCCATGGGAGATTACAATCACAAAAAATACAAAAAATGAACAAAATCCAAAAAATCTAAAAAGATAATAATGGGAGACAACTAGTCAGGACAGAGTGTGAGAAGAGGGCACCCATGCCACCCACTTTTCCCACACATACACACACCACAGTTCTCATCATCCTACCTCTCAAGGATGACATTGCACAAGCTGATTCTAGTCATCCTTATGTACATGCTGATTCCGACTTCCTCCTAGTGAGGAAGAAATAAAAAATCTAAAAAAATTATTGATCAACCCTGAGGTGATGGTGGCTATTAAGAATATTTTTGATGCCCCACTTCGAATGGCCACGAACCTTTTCCCTACACCTACACCCAAGAAAAGGAAGAGGCATCGCATGACTGAGTCTCACATTTTGACCATCCTGGAAACTAAGAGGTAATTATACTAATATTCGTCATTTATCAAATCATGTCAGGCATAATCCAATTTCATATCCCTACAACTCTATTGAGTTTAGGTGTATTAGGAGGAGTGAGATAGGACAACAAGTTGAAGGATTGGAGAACTCGATCATCAACAACAAAATCTATCTCCTTGCAAAGAAACTCAGTCAACAGTCAGACAATATTGCTAAAGTCTTTAACAAATCTTCAAAAAAATCCCACATGCCTTAAAAATAACTGGACTTGCTTCAAATTAGTTGGTGTCTCAAGTTTCAAGATCATGTCCACCTTAGCTTCCGTGCATGCTTGGAGATGATGTGATCCTGCACAATTCCCTCAGTCATCATAAAGTAACTATTCTCCCACGAGAGCACAAAATTAACTTCACTGCCCATGCCATCACTCACTGTCTTCCTAACAAGAAAAGGGGCACTTATACACCCTTCATTAGGTGTGCCGTTTCTGACCATCACTTTGATCACACACTCCTTGACAACAACACATCGATTAACATAATATCCTTCTCACTTGTCGAGGCACTCAATCTCATACCTCTAAAGAAAATCAGGATGACTTGTCAATTTGCTGATCGATCAATAAAGAGGTCGAAGGGTATTCTTGAGAATGTTGTCGTTTATATCCAGGGCATGAGCTACATTATTGATTTTGTTGTATTGCCAGACCTCCACCTCTGTGGAGTGTACTCCAATCACCCTGGGTCGGCCTTTTCTCGCTATGGCAAAGGCTGTTATTGATTATAGATATGGAGAGATACACTTTAATAACCACAATGAGAGGATTCTGATTGAGACGATCACCACACCCATTACAAGTCAGAATCCACATATGATGAGAGCGTACCTGTGTTTGCCGACTCAAAGGACTATGACCTCGTTGTTGAGATCAAAGATGTTTGTTATACCATGGACGATACCGAGACCCAAGAATTCCTCTTCATGGGGGAAGAATCGGAAAGCATAGATCTGTGTGTTCCTTGTTCTTGTGTGTTGCAATGTGTTGATGAGATCCACAATATTTACACCATAGATACCTTACCGTGGAGGGCAGCTATATGAGAGACTTCCCAGGCCATACCTGACCTTACTACTTCCACTGATGAGTTTGTGCCTTTTCATTTTGATACCACTGAGGATCTTCACCATGTTGATCCTGATCGGGTTTCGTCAGCTATTGATTCTAATATTGAATTGCACCTGGTTAGATCCATTCCTCAGTGATTGTTCAAGAAGGAGAGATTTCTACCTTCTTCATCACTTCGTATATTCTTACTTTTGTTTCTTTCATTCCATCTACCATATCTATCGTCCACCTTGATTAGCGTGTTTGCCTTGCTTAGGATGTGTTTTATCCCAAGTATAGGGGAGGTGGACGAGCTGGATGTTCTTTCTTCGTTTCATCTCATCACTCCTATTGTTGCTTATACTTAGGGATCTTTTACCCTAAGTATGGGGGGTGATGTTGTCCATTCTTTCTTTATTTTTATTTTTCATATCTTTCGATCCCCTCGCTTGTATCCTCGCTTGTTGAATTTTGTTCTTGTTGAATTTTATTCTATACTTAGGGACCTTTTACTCTAATATAGGGAAGACACGCCGAGCTGTAGATTTGTATATTCTCATCCTCAATCACCCGTTTTGTATGCATTCTACTATACTTAGGACTAGTTGATCCTAAATAAAGGGGGATGATCGACTTCTCATTCTTTAGTTGTTGTAGTATAGACTTTTCCTATACTCAGCACGTGTTATGTCCTCCTTTTTCTCTTTGATCACTATGAGGACATAGCTCTAGCTAAGTATAGGGGGTCGTATATACATTGTATATACTTGTGCCATAACCTGTACTCTTGTATTTTTAGTAATATGGCTAAAATATACTGTATTGAGTAAGGGTATATGATTAGTCAACTGTGAAGAATAGACCCTAAATATGTATAAAAATTTTCAAATTCTTTGCTTATACATCGATTTAAAAATATTTTACAAAATGATTTTTAAATTTTGTAAATGTTTGAAAGTGTTTATAAAAAAATACTTGCAAAATAAAGTTTTCAAAATATTTGTTAAAATGATTTTGATAACCTTATATATACTGTACAATAACAAATCCAATAAAATTATTCATACATATATATCCTTTGTATATAAAATCTATAAATAACAACTTAACCTGTATAAATTCCCAGTGTGAATTCTTTATTCAATTCTTGTAAATATTGACGCACTCACGTGTAAATATTTGTACATACTTCTTTCACTAACCTTTATTAAAAATCCTAAAAATTTCGAAATGGTCAAAATCTATAAAAAAAAATTTGCAAAATATCTTCAAAATATGCATAAAATTTTGTAAACTTTTTTTTCAAAAATTCCTTAAAAAGTTCAAAATTAGAATTAGTTTTATAAAAAGATTTTCTTGCATTGCATACCATCTGCATTTTTCGAAATGATCATGACAATTAAACAAGTCTAAATAAAGTCCGAAGATTGAAGCTTGGTCTCGACCTTGATACACTTAATTTCAGAGGAATCTATTCAGGATTGGAATTGAGACACTTCATGTCACTATAACTTAATTCTTTAGATTCCATGAGTCTATATTCATGAGTCGATTCAATGTGTCTGAGTAGAACCCTTCATGGCATTCGTACGACTCTTGAGACAATGGTTTGACTAGAGACCTCACACTTAACACTTATCTCAACCTAGATGGATTGTTGAACGATCTTGAAGTCTAAGTCGGGACAATACTAGGCTGCATTGAAAAGGGTGGCTCAGGAACCATTCTTGGGGGCAGCTGAAAGTGGTACTTCGACCCACTTCCTCTGGTAGCATGGACATCTAACAACTGAAGACTAGATTGAAATAAAGCTTTCGATGAGGGATGGTCTGCTAGCACAATTTTTCTAGGACCTTAAAATATGGGAGGAACAAAAGATCTATATCCGTCAGGGTAAAACAAGAATGCAGAGTAATGCCATACAAAGAAAATATCAAAAAAAGAATCCTACACCAAAAATTCTAAAAATATTGAGCTTCTAGAAAAGGCCTGCTTCTTGGTGGAGACTCGATTACACTGGTTGAGCTTCACAAGGAAATGCGACTACACTGGTTCAAATACACTTCTTTTCCCATTCTTCTAGCTTCCCCCTTCGGTTGTGAACTAGCACGCACCTGAACTTAATAGGAAATATCCATCTCCCCGAGGATGAGTAATTAGAGGAGGCGATTACTTGATAGTTCAAAGATTTGTCTAGGAAGAGATAACCTAATTCATACACATGATACTTGTCATTTCAAGGTTGTTAGAGTATGCGACTGAAAGGATAGTTCTGGCTAGGCTATTGAATTGAATTGGATAGAGGAGCATGGAATCTAAGAGCTGTTGTGTCACTATTCCTAACCTATTAGTGGTTCTGAACACACTTATAATCCAAAGGTCTTAACGTAGCTCCAAACATTGACTTTATCAACACAAGTTTAAGAGTCAAAAATTATTCTTAGTTCTTTCTTTTCCTTTTTCATCTTCTACACTCATTGTCATAAATGTTTGCTAGGGACTAGCAAAGGCAAGGGGGGTGATGAATCTCAATTTCATCACCTTTATTCTTTCATTTTGGCCTTAAATCCCTAGCTAAATGCATGTAAATATCATTAATTTGTACAAACTAACACTCAATAATTGACTGATAGATACTCTATAAATATATGTATTTAATCCAAAATAAAAGAATGAAGGAAAGAAAAGAAAAGAAGTGTTAAAGACTCCGAATGATCTTATACCCTGAGACTAGGTCAATATTGACTTGTTCGACACTGAATAAAGTAGGGAGATAGGGCAGACTAATTTTAAGAAAATACTCATAAAATCCTAATTTTTATTCATCAATAAATATCATTTGGCATCTATTTTATTTTCCATTTTCTATATCTCAAATATAAAACCCTCAACATGAAAGCTGTACACAAAAATACAAAGAAAAATATAAAATTAATTGCACATAAAAATAATACACAGGCACCCAGGACACACAGAATAAAAAATCACAAACATAACTTCCCAAACCTGTATCTCCTCCATATAGACTCAAATTGAGCAAACTCACCTTTATTATTCATAAAAATTAATATCTATTTAATGAAGGTGGTTTCATTTAAAATGGAGCTAAGATTCAAAAGTTGACTTTTAGGTCCCTATTGTATTGTATATCTATATATTTTATTCAATATATTCAATCTTAGTATTTTTAACTTTATGATATTTTTATATAATTATAAATATTATTTGAAATACATTTAAAAAACATGAAAATACATTAAAATAAATAATGTATTAAAATATAAAAGTAAACTATACATATGTAATCCATTTATATATTTAGTTATGTAAATAAATAAAATAAAATAATAAATAAATATATGTAAATGTGTAATTAAATAAGCTATAAATATATAAAATATTTATATATAATAATAAAATATATAATACAAAATAAAAATAAAATATTGTAAGTACAGGTAAATATACTTATGTATATACATGTAAATATTAACATATTATAAATTACATTGTAAAAATCTATAAAAATCATTATAAAATATAAATAAAATAATAAATATTTTTTATGTTTTGACTAAAAATTAATAAAATCGTTTATTATTTTTAATCCATTTAATACAATATTTTAACCATCCTTTTTTCTTGTTGGTCCATGTGGACCAACCAGAGAGCTTCGATTGTTGACCCACGGGTCAACAGTCCTTTCCTCTGCCTCCTTTTGTGTCAAAGTCACGAAACTCTGACTTTCTCCCATTTCTTGGCCTTCCACCCTTCCTCCATGCTCCTCGAAATCTCCACCTTCATGCTCCTCCCACATCCCTACTCCACGTCGACCCCATAGCCTCCACCTTCCACCCTTCTTCCTCACGCCATCACCCCTCGAATCCACCTCCATCTCTATCGATAAATAAGACCAACCGACCATCTTTTGATTTTTGGATCCCACTTTCCCTCTCGTAACCCCAATAGGAACTACCATGTTGAAGCTCGTGGTGACAACTCGCTCCTCTGATCCTTGTCGGCGAGGAGAAGAGGCAGAATTTGGTGATCCATGCCATCATCGGAACACCACTGGCAAGAGACTTCCGGCACCCTGTTCTAAGCATGTATGAGTTGTTTTATTTATCCCTTTAGTTTGCTTTTCATCCTTGTAGGGTAGTATAGTTTCTAATTTCATTAATTAGCGATTAGATTGAGTTAGTTTCTAGATTTAAAATCCGCTGGTGCATTAGGCTCCAGCTCAATTTCACTATGAATCTGACCTGTTTCTACTACCATTTCACATGCACTTTAGACCCCCATCACATTCTCCATCTTTCCCCTATGTTTCCCCCTTCGATCCTGCACGGATCGAGGTCTCGAAGGTCTTCCATCATCCCCATTCAGAGCTTCTCCGACCCATCCATGTGCATGCATAACTGCTTCATAGTCTGGCCGAGAGTGTCCCTCTCGAGCCAGAGATTATTTTTATGTAGGTTCCAGCCTCAACGGAACTCTTGAAATGAAAATCAAGGTCATCCATAATCTCTATGCATCCCCATTTACACCCGAGGTCTAGGACCCCATCGCCGGGTCATAGAATATTTTAAGGCTCCCAGCTGATGGGGCAAGATTCCAAGAAGCTTTAGAGCTTGCTGGAGGAGAAGAAGACGACTGGAGCATGAATATATTGCTAATCGAAGTCAGAACTAAGCCTTGTTCTTTTTGTTCATTCACCCATCATCCCAGTCATCGGATCACGTTTGAGTCCCAAGTTTAATCTCCATTGTCCGATCGAAGTGAAGCATTGCGGGTCTGCAACCACATGATCAATGTAAGTGGCGTCAATATGGCGCCATCCCAGCTGCTGGATCGTGCGTTTATTTGGTAAATTTCAAAATGCCCCTGTCACTTTTGTATTTACCTTCTAGTCCTATAAATATTAAGTAAAGGTTAAATATTTCTGTAAATATTGCATGGACCCCTTTGAACTCCTTTATATTTGCATCGAAGTCCTCGTGCCTCACGTGTTGCACCACATAAGGCGTTGTCCATTTTGCAACTAAGCCCTACCAGGTTTAGTTATTTATCTTTACTCTTTAAATTTTTATAATTAGTGTTAACTTTTGGGACATTTTGCTCACAAACCCTTGTAATATTACTTAATTGCAAAAGTACCCATGCTAAGCTTTTATTTCTATATGTCTTTCTATTTTTATTAAATATCCCTGGTATACGCACGTCTTTTTATTTAGCATTTTATTGTATTATCCCATTTATCAAAAATCAAATACATGCCTTTTATTCAATGATTACATATAAAAATGCAAAAAATACAAAATCAACTTTAAAAATTACAAAAAAGAACAGTATTTATTATTAATTATACTAAATCCTAACCAAAAATCACAAAAATATAAAAATAAAATACTAAAATCACAAAACCCTAAAAAACCTCTAAAAATGAGTAAAAAAATATTTAAAAATCCAAAAAAATTATATTCCTTGTTTTTCTTTATATTATATAATATATATTAAAAAGAGTTTTGGAAAATTATGGAACTATTATCTATTTTTAATATACAAAAGAATTCGACCTATATATTATATCCTTTATTTGGTATATTTTAAGATATTAAAAATACATAAAATTAGCAAAAAATATATAAAAATCACAAAAAAGAGAAAAATATTAAAAATACAAACTTTTTTTTCAAAATTTTAAGTTTATTTATCTATATTAAAAATTAAGACCGTATATATACTATATATACCTTATAATACTTATATACTTATTATTATCACTTATAAATACATATTATACTTAAAAACCATTAAAAAAAGTATCATTCCTTTATATATATATATATTATAACATATATATTATTTGTAATATATATTATTATTACCATATCTATATATATACTTTAAAAACAATAAGAAACTAAAAATTGTAAAATTAAAAAGAAAATAAAAAAATAAATATCCAAAAATAAAAACAATATATGAAATAATTTAAAATACGTAAAATTAAATATAATTAAAAATCAACAAAAATAAAAAAACAAAAAACACAAAATAATTATTATTTATTTTTATTAATAGTAATTATTCCTATCCCCTGTGCTCTCAGTGGTTCGACCCCAACACTTGCTAAATATACACATCTTTTGTAGGGTATAATAAATATTACACTGTATCTTATTTATTGTTTTATCTATATTGTGGGTTGATTGTTGATCTATTTGAGTGAGTTGAGTACCTAGTACCATGAGAGCATCCACAACTATGATTGTTGGATCCAACTTGTCGGACATCTCAAGCGCTCCAAGACAGGGCGTTAGGTGCCATGTCTCATCTGAATTTTCAGACGCGCATATGAAAAAGCCACATATCAAACTCCATAGATCAATATCTTCTTCATATGGTCTCAAATTGAATAAAACTTAACTCGATTGTATTCTAAATTTAATTATCTATCTAATGAAGATGACTTCATTAAAAATGGAGTTATGATACAAAAGCCGTCTTTCTGGGGTGCCACTGTATTATGTATTTGTATATTGTATTTTTACTCTCATTATATTTTTCTAATTACACATAGTAAAAATATAAACACAAAATAAAACCATTAAAATGCACTTAAAATAAATAATATATTATAATATATAAGTATACAATACCTATAATAAACATACATGTAATTATTTATGCATATAAAATCATAAAAATACAACAAAGATTATGGAAATATGTATTTAATAATAGTATAAATATATAAAATATGTGAATATAATATTAAGAAGTAAAATACAAACCAGAAATGAATCACACAGAATATAGGTAAATATACATATAAATATACATGTAAATATTGACATATTACAAATAAGACTGTAAAAAAAATAAAAATCACAGAAAAATAGTTTGAAAATTAATAAACATTTTTATATTTTATGTCTTGATTAACAAATAATTTTCTATTTATTATTGAATTTACAAGCATTCTAATTTACTATTTTATCTTATTGGTCCTATGTTGACCAATAGGAAATCGTCTTTTGTTGACCCATTGGACAATTGTCCTTCCTCCCCTCTGACTTTGTGAGAACCTCACGAGTCGACCATCTTCTCCATTTTCTCGTGCATCCCCCTAACTCCATCTCCCTCGAGCAACCCACCTTCCTGCAAACCCCCTCAAGCCTCTTCCACACCCACTTCTTAGCCTACACCAACTCCATCTCCTCCACACACCATCACCGCCACATGTTCACCACCTTCTACTGCTCTAAAATTGGACCTCCACCTTCAATCGATCCCTAATCGACCTTCATCCTCCCATAACCCATTTGGATCAAAGCCGGAGTTGCTCCCTTATGACAGGAGGTGAGCCTCGACAATCTAAGCGAGGATAAAGGGATGTGGAGGCAATTTAATCCATCGTCGGAGTCTTCCAGATGACCCATATGCTCCCAACCACTCCAGGCAGGTGAGTTGCTTGTATCTTAGGCTTTTCATTTTATTTTTATTCCTTAGCATAGATCTAGCCTTACTTTGTTTTAATTTCATCTTATTTCATCAGAAAAATCTGAAAAATAGTGTGTTGGAGCACTTAGCTTCGTCCCTTTGTTCATTATGATTGACCATCGTTTTGACGCATTAACCACTCATATCGAACCCCATCATGTTCTCCATCTCTTCGACCCATTAGACCCTCTCGTTCTTGCTCAGAACGAGCCCTTGACCTCCATCTTCTGCTACGTTACCGGAAGTCTATGCCACACCTCATCTAGCCCCTATTTCACCTAATTGATCAAAGAGCTTCCCCTTCGACCCATGGAAGTAATCGTGTAGGTCCCAAAAACAAAATACCCCAACTGAGGTGAATCAAACTCGAAGGTCCACTCTCCAGGTCTCATCCCTTCACCGAGCTTCAGATCTCTCCTTGGCGAGGTCCAGACACTTTTGAGACCTCCATTAGTTGTGCGTGCCATTCCTGAAGATATTGAGTCATATTCGATCATCCCAGGTGCCCAGAGGAGGAAGTATCAAATGAACAAAGCGGGGAAGGCATGATGCTTTTCCCCATTATTCGTGAGCAATAGTGACCGTCAGATTGAAGAAGCCCCTCAGTTCTTATATCAGTCGTCCGATCAAGCACATCAAGAGCCCTATGATTACACCTTGGGTCAAATTTCCACCCTTTATATGTGAAGGGGAATCAGAGCACTAGATCCGTCGATTGAATTAAGTGAAGCCCATCGTACTGTCCATCAACGTATGCCTTATGGGTAAATTTTGACCGAACCCCTTTGCCTTTTCCTTTTTATGTTTAGTTCTGTAAATGTTAAAAGATTTGTAATATATTTAGGATAAATTAGCACTAGAACCCTTTTGTTGTTGGTATTTGCACTTTTGTCCTCACCAGCTCACTCAAATAGCTATCTACTCGAGGTGTTACTTGGATATTTTGCGTGTTTAGCCCTTAACGTTTGTAATATTGCATATTGGTCCCTCCACCTCATGTGTAGCTACACATGTGGTGCTATAATATTTGTACGCATGATATTGTAGTCTTTAGACCTATTATTAATTGAAGTCTAATTTTGTTTAAATTACTAAGAGATCCATATAACTGTGGCATTTTTTCTTGTATTTTATGCATATTAAATATTTTATTATTCCAAAAGTTGTAAGAAAATTAATGGAGATGCATATAATCATGCTTTAAGCTCGCATAAACTTTGTTTGCATTTTAGTTAATTTTCCTATTTTATAAAAAATATAAAAAGAATCATTTTCTCCCTTTTTAGCATAAAAACCCATAAAAATTATAAAATCATTTCCAAAAATTCCAAAAATTATATTATCTATACTATATTATAACATATATCCAAAAATCATTAAAAAATACAAAATATAAAACCTAAAAATCACAAAACCTTAAAATCATTATAAAAATTAGCAAAAAAAGTTGAAAATCCAAAATACATTTTTTTTCTAATTTTCCTTCTTTTATATAGTATTATTAAAAATAATATGTGTGAATTCTGATCTAATTTATATTTATTAAACTCAAAGTAAGCTCAAATATTTATTTTGTTCACTATTTTCTATATTTAATCACTTTAAAAATCTATAAAAATTAGAAAAATGATTTAAAGACTATAAAAACAAAGAAAAATATAAAAATCATAATACATTTTATTTTCTGAAATTTAAATACATTTTACCTATTTCTAAATATAATAAGCTATATTACATATATACACTATATATTACTTATATATAATATCTTTATAATTATATAATTATATATATATCTTATTTCAAACAAAGAAATAAAAAAAATTACAAATGAAGAATAAAATATAAAATTAATAATTAATAATACAAAAATAAAACAATTAAAAATCCTTTAAAATTATATATATAAAAAATCCCCATAAAATATAAAAAGTAAAAAATACTTATTATTAGTTAGGAATAATTACTAATAATTAATCTACCTACCATTTTTCTCCCAAAGTTTAACACTCATATTACTTATACCTATACATATATTTATCCGAGTTATAATAAAATTCTAACTCACATATAACACTTCGATTAAATTATCACTTACTTGTGGTTTGATTGTTGATTGAGAGATACTTAGTCACGTAATAAATGCTAATTGTGTTTGATTAGCAGACCGGTGAAAAACCTCTTTATCAATATGTGAATCAATAAATATTAAGTCAAGAGCACCCACCACCAATCCAACATGACTCAATGATTCACAACCCTTACTCTACACCCTCTTTTCATGGGTCCTCCTACTGAGCACAATGTTTTCGTATGAAGGTAACCCTCTTGGCCACAGCCGCTCATGCAGTCCCTTGCCAATCGTTTGGTTGATGCCATAACAGATCGTGCTTTACATGTCATCGAAGATCATGTGCCCTCATCAAACATCACTAATTGTCATTCGTGCACAACCTCGATGCAACATCTTGTGCCTGTTCTCTCATTGACGATACACATCCACTATAGATGATGATGATGTTGTTCTCCCTTAGCCCTAATCGGGTGAAGAGAGAGCAAGAACAAAAGAAAAGGGTGGTATTTTGTTTTCAATCAAAGCAATGGAATATTGGTGCATGAAATTAAAAAGGTGACATTAATATCACATTGCAGTAAGGAATTAAGTACCATATTGCAACTTCTAGAAGTCCAGATACTACATAAAAATGGGGTGTATAGTTCATGAAGTTTTGTACAATTTACTCTGAATTTAAATTATCACTAGTGCACACCCCGTGCGATGCACGGGCGAGCGAGAGAAATGTTCTGCTAATAATATCTATAATGATCATAATATTTCAGCACGTCAAGGAGAGCATAGTGTACATGTTCTATGAATTTGTCAGTGACGGTAAAGCAGAGCGACTGATCACATGTCTTAGCAATGGTGTCGCAGACGAGGACAACAGATAGAGAGAATACAACAAAGGCAGGATAGTAGCAACTGATGAGCGGAAATATAAACAAACATGCGTCAGCAAAATACGGCAAGGAAAACTAGCGGACGGATCACAGTAGTGGTGCGTAGAGTGACTGAGCACTTACCTTAGGACTGTATTGGCGAAGACGATAACAGACGGCCAGAAAGCGAAGGCAGGACAGTAACAACCGATCACCGGAAAGATAAACGAACATGCATCAATAAGATACGGGAAGGGAATATGGGAGATGAATCACAACGCATACTCTAATTTGCATGAAAATATTTATGTGCCAGCAAGTATTGCCGTATATAGAGATGTGTACATCAACTGTCCATGGGAAATGGCTACGTGTAGTGAGGTATAGCAATAGGGAGATGCGAAACAACAACTCACCTTGATGATTTCAAATGATAGCAACAGAAACGCGAGGACGACATGAAACCGAAGATGAACTTTGACGAAACCTCGGGCATGGATTGCAATTGTCGGCAGGAGCAATATAAAGAGATTTACGTGCATGGGAAGAAAGCCTTGAGCTGTACGCAGAGGTCACGTTGCAGAAGTAGAAAGTTCATGGGGTCTGTAGAGCATGCAGCGAGGACACGATAACATTCACTGTAGCAATAGAGAGAATGCAGACGTAAGGAACATTATTAATTAATTTATAAGGAGCGAGAGAGTGGATATTTGCTACTGTAACGGGCAAGAAACATTAATTAATTTGTAATAAAGAAATGGGAGAATTAACGGATGAGGAAATATTGCAAAAGCTTGATCGTTGAGATTTCTCGGATGTAAATTTGCTACAGTACCACTCCCACGGGCTATATTATACAGTAAGATGTTAAAAGCTTTCTCAATGCTAGGATATTATTCAATGTATCCTTTTATATACATGCTCAGATATACTTCTAGATTTAAAAATCATCTTCTTGAGAAAGTCAAGACTAACTAAAAAAAAGGAAAAAGGACAGAAAATACATTGGTGTCACTTTGGAATTACTCCCGGAGGTAGGTCAACCGTTAAACCGTTACGTAATTACACTAAACAGGTCATGCTAAGAATGCAATGGCTGCGACGTGTTGCCACATTGCGCTGCGTGTCCACATCCGCACTACACGTGGCGCCTTCGCTCTCGCACTTCAATTCCCATGCAAAGCAAGCGGCGGACTTATCCGATATTTTTCACACTTGCGTTCCGTCTCTTGGTTCCCCATCTCCTGTTGCATTTGTGATTCCGCCATCCCGTCTCTGGTCTCTGTTTCCTGGTGCCCATTTCCCCTAGAATCGGTTCGCCATGAAAAGCCAAGTTCATGGTCCCATCGAGGAAGAAGATCAGCTTCAACGGCCTCGCCCCCATTTCTCTGGTAATTTATTATGATTAGCACGTCCAGCAAAGGTTTTCTACACGAACTAATCACAGGCTTTTAAATATCTTCGCACTATAAATCTGGTTGTGAAGCGCATAGCTGAGCTTAATGATAAAAAATTATGGAGCATCATATCGGCTCGTATTATATATATGGTTTAAATGCTTTTTGGAGATCTCATGCAAACATACGGTTATCATTGTATCAATCGTCACCTGGGATATTTGACCTCCAAGCAAATTAATTAAATGAAGGAAACTCGTCTGAGTACGACGTAACCTAAAACAAAGATTCTTGATTACCACTTTAGTTAGAGCCCGTGATCAAGATTATAGCTATATTTATGATAGTAGGTGAAGGAGAGCACCACGAGAAGCATTCAGTTCTTCAGAAGGTGAAAGATAAGGCTAAAAAGATCAAGCACACTCTGAAGAAGAAACATGGCCATGGTGGTGGCGGCGTGGAAGACCAACATGGTAGCGAAGGGGAAGAAGGAGACGAGGAAAGCCACTACGAAGAAAAAGAAGAGGATCCACGGATCCATGGTGCGGCAGGTAAGTAAGTTTAGCGCATTCTTCTTTCATTGATCAACAAAACAAATCAGAACGATTAGAACAAAGGGTGTGGATTCTTGATCGTGGTTGCTTCAATGTAGAGATTGGGATGGTCATCACGACCACAAATGTCTATGATAGCCATTGCAACCTCTTCAGCGGGACAACCAAGTTCCACGCCATGGAACAAGCTATTATTGCTTTCTTTAATGTGCTCATCCTTTCTTAACTCGATGAAAGAGTAGAAATAACTTAGGGATTTCATTGTTAATGGACTTATAAATATTTGATATCGGATATACTAAAATAATATTTATAAGTATTACCCATGGGTTATGTTTTATGAAAGAGTAATTTATTATAAAAAAGTTGTTGCTTTTGTGGCAAGAATACATGCCATTTTTATTATTCGTATTCGTACCAAACATTCAGGATTCTCTTTAATTAAGAAAAAAGATCGATGTTCGAAAAGAATTTGAATGCTTGTTGAGACTATCTTTTAGCAAAGATTATTGTGACTATGTGCATTTCTCGGAAAAGTTAGTGGACAGTTGTAGTTATATGAGGTATTGCCACTAAAATAGAAACTAACATGTTATTTGTTGAATTCGTTAATTAATATAACATACACTTTGTAATTGGTAGTATTTTTTGTCAAATACTTTATATTGAATGATATCGAGATGGTGTTCAAGAAAACCATCGTCTATAGACCCATTTCTTATGATATACATGCATGTTAAAATCCTATATAAAATGTAATTGGAATTGGATCTATATCAACTGTTTACAAATAGTTTAGTCCTAGTTTTAAAATGTACTTTAATTGAAGAAATCAAATCGTTGGAGCTAAAGTATTGGAATCTCTAGAAAAATAGTGTCCTTATTCTAATACCTAGATTCGTGGAGTAATTTAAAGGTCAAGCTGGACTTAAATAAGCATATCTTTATTTCATTACGTGTGGGCCTAAATGTTAATGTTCTAGTACTTGGCATCAAAATGACATCGTCAAGATTGGCAAAATATTATTATATTATATTCCTTTCAAAAATATATTATTATGTTGATTTTTGTACTCCTTAATTGGTTGCATTTTATACTTGTCCAAATTATTTGCTTATCCCTTGATGCTAGCATACAAGGATAGAGGTGTTCACTTCGTGGAGGATCAGGCACCCTACTCACAGACAACTAGTAGCACAAGCTTGGTGCCCACATGCCCCATGAAAGAAGATACAAGTGCCCTATCAGGACAAAGAGAAGGGATTGTTTCTGGGAGCTACCAAAGACCTGTCCCCAACACCTCATCAATTGGTAATTGCTTCAAGACTATCTAGCTTAATTAGTAATTTCTTTACGTAGTTAAGTAGCTAGTTTGCTAAATTATGAGTCATCTCATATCTTCATAATTATAAAACTAAAAAAGAGCATTAACTAAATGTTGATTTGTAATTGCTCTCATTAGCCCTTGAATAATAATGGTAAAAAAATAAAACTCTGTTCACTGCACTACAATAAAATTGGACTATGGCAATGGATACTTTAGTATTCGATGTATATTTTACACGATTTATATTTTACACCGGTAAGTGTATATTATTTGTTTAAAAAATTATTTTGATTCTTCCATTTTAAATAATATCTTATTTGTTGCTACATTACTTGCAACAAATCATACACTTGTTATCTATTGATTTCTTCTTCTAATAATTGTTAAAGTAGCAACAATTAGTATAAATTTTAAATAAAAGTTAGTGGATAGTTGTTCTTATATGAAATCTTTAGCAATGAATATAACATTTGTAGCTATTACAAGAATAAAAGATAATATTGCAACATAGAATATTTGTTATTGGAAATATAAAATTGTAAGTTATGGTAATAAAAATTCAAATTATTCATTGCCATAAGCTAATTTTGTTGGTGTCTACATGTAAGGATCACTACAAAAGAATATTGGTGCACATGTTCTATTTGCATAAAAAAGTAGACCAAAAAATGTCAGAGTAGTGCTCCTAGATAAATATCAATTGCTAAGCATAACTCATTTTATAAGAGAAGTTGCATGATTAAGACTCTTCAAGGTTAAATTTAGTTTTAAATAGATTACTTTTAAGGACAACTTTCTTAAGTTTGATTGAGTTTTCATTGTAAAATTTGATTTAATTATGTATTGCAAAAGTATATAAGATTTGTTTTTCATGTCCTTAACCACCTCTTTTCTCTCACGTCTGCATGCATAATACAATGAAATGGATCCATAACAACAAATAATTTGAGAATTCTTTAGTGTACTTGATGTGATGATCGAAACGAGGTACCAAGGTCTGGTCTTGGAGTACCTGTGGTATCCGATAAGTTGGATCCATCAATCGTTGTATCGACCGCTCTCTCGGTGCACGACACCCGATCCAATCGATCAACAATTAACGATCATATATATGCAATAAAATATGTGTGGAGTCAAATTTTATTTTATTTAACTCTATAAATGTGTAAAGCGGATAAGTAGCATACTATCAAACTCTGGAGAGAAAATGTGTAGGTACACTACAAAAATATTGAGCTATAGTGACGCTTTTGAAAAAATCTGTCACTAAATTAGTCGTTGTTAAATATATAATGACGATATTATTCGTTGCGAAATGAGTTTTCGTACTCAAAATTAGCATCGAATATAATATCTATCGTTATATTATTAGCAACGATCCACATAGCGACGCTTATCTGTTGCTAATTTTCAATCATTTCACAATGAATAATATCGTCATTATATATTTAACAACGGCTTATTCAGTGACGGATTTTTTCAAAACCGTCACTATAGCTTAATTTTTTTTGTAGTGGTAGATTAATTATTAATAATTATTTTTAATTATTAACAATAATAAATTTTATAATTTTAATATTTTCCTTTTTATGCGGGGTTTTAATTATATTTAATTTTTATGGGTTTTAATTGTTTTATATTTTTATATTTTTTTAATTTTGTAAAATTTTAATTTGTTTTTATTTTTAAAATAAAATATATAATTGTATATAATAATAATGATAATATAATAGATAATATAAGTAATATATAGAGTATATAATGTATATTAGGTATTATATTTTCAATTACACTTACATATAGTCAGAATACATGAAATAAAATATTTTTGGATTTTTTTATATTTTATCTATTTTTTGATAATATATATATTTATATTCTGATTTTTATGTATTTTTAAAGTATTAAATATAATAAAAAAGTGCACTGTTTAAATATCTGAGATAGTTTTAGGTTAAATGAATATAAATACATCTAAAATTAACCTAAAATTATTTTTAATATATAGTATATATTATATAGAAAAATCATAAATAATATATATTTTTTTATTTTTTTCAATAATTTTTGATTATTTTATAATGTTATTAGGATTTTGCAATTTTTAGGTTTATATTTTGTGTAGTTTTTAGTGATTTCTGAATATGGTAGATAATATAATAATATAGATAATATATTTTTTGATAATTTTTGGAGGTTTTTTTTGTAATTTTTATGGATTTTAATATTTATATAGAACACAAATGCTTGTTTTTATATTTTTAATAAATAAGAAAATTAATTAAAATGCCATGGAAAAAATTATGTGATCATATTCTATACTAAAATAAAATTTTCTATAATTTTTGTAACAATAAAATTATTTATAAAAAAAATATTCACAAAAAGAAAAGCTACAGTTTACAAGGACCTATTCACAATTAATAAAAACCTTCAATACATTTAATACCAGTCAAGGAAATCATGGGGTACATGTGCAATATTTACAAGACTTCATGTGCCCCTGTACATGATGCAGATTGTTTTGCAAATTCATAAAGTTCATGTCCTTCGATGCAATTTACACAAAAAGTTCACACTGTATTTGATATTTACAGGACTATTTTTGAAATACTAAAAGGCGGAGGGATTCTGGTGAAATTTACCCAAAATGTGGAGAGATGAAAAGAAGATAGTGTGCCATGTGGGCGCACTTAAATCGATCGAACTGCTATGGTTGCGTACCGCTTTCACCTCAAATGAACGACCCAGATTAGATCTAGGTCAGTTTCTTGATCCGATGACAAGGAGGATGTCTGGAAGAACAGGGAAGAACATCTTCCTTATGAACTTTGATTCATGATATCTCCCTTCTCAGTCGGCCTCTACCTACGTTGTTGGGTCCTTTGGCTTCTTTGGACCATCCCGCTCCTACAGGTGTGCTTCGGAAACTCCAAGTCTCGTCGGAGGAGGCATGGAGGTCTTTCCTCAAGGACCTGGAGGTCTTGTTGTTCCTTGATTTCTAGCTCCGGGTGCTCATTTAGAGCCTATAACCTGCACAAAATAGCTATGGAGCTTGATGGGAATTTCTTCAACCCAAAATTGAAGATGAAACACACAAGGTGGTGAAGGGGCGCAGAGCTCCAGCGTAAGACAGAGGAAGGAGATCGGATCGACATGATCCTTACCGATTCAGAGTAGCAAATGACATGAATGATGGAGAAGAGGGGAGTCTGATGGTGGTGATATGTGGTTGGAACGAGGTCGAGACAAGGTGGAACGATGGTCGGAGCCTAGTGCTCTGATAAACTTAAAACTAACAAATCTATGATAAATCAACAACAAAACATGAAATAAAGTTCTGAAATGAATGAGAATTAAAATCTAGACAGTAAAGTAGCTTGAACTTGGTGGTTAAACTGGGGATCAAAGGATGCTTCACCTGAAGGACTCCGGCGAGGCTTGGACCACCTCAGCCTCCTTCTTGTCCACATCGACAGGTTGGGGCACCTCATATTGTCAACAGGAACTCAAACTGATGCTTCCCTCGGGGTTACTAAGAAGAAAGAAGGATCAAAATCAATAAGGGAGGTAGAGGACCTTGTTTATGGACATGGGATATGGCCATCTCGTGAATGAGGTAGCATGAAGTGGAAAGGTGGTTGGTGGGATCTACAGGGTAGGCATGGAAGAAGGTTGAGGAGATGTAGAAGAGTGGAGAGCTCGAGAGGAATGAAGGTATGGAGGAGGAGTGGTAAAATGGAGAAGAGGGTGTGGTCTCGTGACTCTGACAATCATCAAAGTAAAGAGAGGATAGTTGGCCAACATGTCAACAATCCTCGGACTTTGATTGGTCTACATGGACCAATCAACATAACTCAGGATATAATTCCTTTTTTAATTCGATTAAAAATAATAATTGATTTTATCAATTAAAAGTTAAAACATGAAAAATATTTCTTAATTTATGTACCATTTTATAGGTATTTTTATTTTTTTACAACCTTATTTATTAGGTGTTAGTTTTTACAAGTATATGCATATGTATATTTACCTATATTTTAAGTATTTTATTTTTTATTTTTTATTTTTTTTTTTAATTATCATATGTACATATTTTGTATGTTTATAATATATTTAAATACATATTTAAATATTTTTATTTTAATTGTCTGATTTCAATTGTATACTTAAATAAACACATGTATGTATAGGTATAGTATACTTATATATTTTAATGTATTATTTATTTTAGTATATTTTTAATATTTTTATTTTATTCAATTGTATATTCAAATAAACACATGTATGTATAGGTATAGTATACTTATATATTTTAATGTATTATTTATTTTAGTATATTTTTAATATTTTTATTTTATGTTTATATTTTTAATATATTTAAATAACATTCACAAGTATTTAAAGATATAAAAGAGTAAAAATATAAATAATAAGTCATATGAATACAATATACATGTATATAATATAATGAGATCCTAAAAAGCCAGCCTTTGTATCTTAACATTTTTAACGAAACCATCTTCATTAGATAGATAATTTAATTTTAAATACAATGGATGTGAGTTGGTCAAATTTGAGTTCATATGGAGCAGATATGGATCTATGAAGTTCGATTTACACCTTTTTTATCTCTGTGTCCCATTTGTAAAGTGTATTATTTTTATGTATAACAATTTTTGTAATTTGCTTTGTATTTTTATGTACAAGTTTCATGTATATCATTTTATTATTTGAGGTGTATAAAATGAAGAATAATATCAAGGAAAAACAATTATTTTAAAGAATGAAAATTTGTGGTTTTATGTACAATGTAGACTCTTATCCCCCTTACTTTATTACTTGTTGTCCAATTCAACATGATCTCGAGGTTTAAGGTCATTCATTATTTTTGATACTTTATTTATTTTTCTTTTCTTTTCTTTTCTTTATTCTTTTATTTTGAATTTAAATACAAGTATTTGTGTATTATTTATAGATGAATAATGAATGTTAATTTGTACAATTTATAGGTATCTACATGTGTTTTGATGAGGATTTAAATGCAAAATGAAAGAATAAAGGTAGATTAATGGTTTTTCATCATCCCCTATACTTCCCTTTGCTAGTTCCTAGAAAACACTTATTAGAAGAATAAGTGATGCAAAAGAGAAAAATAAAAAAAAAGAAAATAAAGAAAGGTACAATGATTATGATTTTTAAATTTGTCTTTACACAATCAAAATTTGGTGCTTAGCTAAGACCTTTGGATTATTGTCATTATGGTTAGGAATTGTGACTCAATAACCCTCAGGTTCCTTGTTCCTCTATCCAGTTCAACTCAATAGCCTAGTCAGAACTGTTCGTTCAAACATATACTCTTGTAACCTTGAAATGACAAGTACTATGTAAGTGAACTGTGTTAGCTCCTCTCAGATAAACCACTGAACTATCAAGTGGTCTCCTCCTCTAGTAACTCATCCTCGAGGAAATGAATATTTTCTTTTGAGTTCATGTATGTACTAGTACACAACGAATAAGGGGAAAGCTAGAAAAAGGAGAAAAGAAGTGGAAATGGACCAGCATAGTCACATTTCCTTGTGAAGCTCGGCAGTGTAACTAAGTCTTCACCAAGAGTCAGGTCTTTTCTGGAAGTTCAATTTTTTTGAGTTTTTGGTAGAGGCTTCTTTTTTGGTATTTCTTTCTTTGGCATTGCCTTGCACTCTTGTATTGCCCCGACGAATATAGAATCTTTTGTTCCGTCCATACATTGGGGTCTTAGAAAAATTGTGTTAGCAGAACATTACTCATCCAAAGATTTATTTCAATCCATTCTCTGGTCGTTAGATGCCCATGCTACTAGAGGAAAAAGTTGGGTTGAATTATCGGTTTCGCTTGTCTCGAAACATGGTTCCTGAACCATCCTTGACGAAGCAGCCTAGTATCATTCTGACTTAGACTCCAAGATATTTCGACAACTCATCTTGGTTGAGCTACATGCTGAGTGCGAGGTTTCAAGTCAAGCAATTGTCTCAAGAGTTGTACGGATGACACGAAAGGTTCTAGTTAGACACATTGAATTGCTCATGAATACAGTTTCATAGAACCTAAAGAATTAAGTCAAAGTGACATGAAGCATCCCAATTCTAGCCCTTAAATGTTCCTATGAAATTAAGTAGATTAGGGTTTAGACCAAGCTCCAATCTTCAGATTTTATTCAGACTCATTCTCAACATCATTCTTAAAAATGGCTATGCAATGCAGAAAATATTTTTTTGAAGCTTTTTTCTGATTTTGAACTTTTTCTAGGATTTTCAAAAAGTTTTATGATGAAATTTTGAAAATATTTTTCAAATTTTAAGTATTATTGAAATTTTGTAAAATTTATGGGATTTTTCAAAAATAGAAGAATGAGTGAATTAGATGTATTCACATATTTAGCAGGATATTTATACATATTCACAAAGAATTTTAGACAAATTATACATATTTTTATACAATTATATAATGCATTTTATATAGATATATATACATATTTTCTTTGAAGAGTTTTTGCAATAACATTATTTATAGGGTTTTCAAAATAATTTGAAAATATTTTTGCAAAAATTTGTCAAACATTTTAGAAGCTTGTTTTTCAAATAAATTTATAAAGAATTTTTTAAAAATATTTTCACAAACTTTTCACAAATATTTACAAATTGATTTTTTTTCAAATGGTTTGAACCTAATTTACAAATATTTTTCAAAGGTTTTCAAAATATTTCACAATCATTTTCATATCATTTCACAAAATATGTTCAAACCAATTTTTCAAAAAATGTTTCAAAAATATAATACATATTTACAAGAGTGCATTTTTTATTATTTATTTACCAAATTCCCTTACCCATTATCTCGCGGAATTAGCGCAGACTCCCCCGCTTCGGCATTGGTCTACTAAAGCACCGAGGCAGTCCGTGCACCCACCAGGCACCACTTTCTCAATTGGGCTCTGAAGTCAGAACTAGAAACGGAAGATCGTCGGATAGTATATTAGCCATATTATTGAAAAAATACGAAAGTATGAGTTATGGCTAATGTATATATACATATATACGACCCCCCGTACATAGCTCGAACTATGTTCCCATAGTAATCAAAGAGCAATAGAGGAAGACATAACTCGTGCTAAGTATAAAAAAGTCTATACTATAATGTCCAAATAATAGAATGAGAAGTCGATTGTCTCTCCTATACTTAGGATCGACTAATCCAAAGTATAGCAGACTATACACAAAACATAGATGATCAAGGTTAAGAATTCACATATTAATGACTTAGCTTGTCTTCCCCTATACTTAGGGTAAAAGATCCCTAATAATCGAGTATCGACAGGTGAGGATACAAGTGAGGAGATAGAAAAATAAAATATGAAATAAAAAGGAAAGAATGAGCATCACTCCCCCTATAATTAGTGTAAGAGATCCCTAAGTATAATCAACGATCAGAGTGATGAAACAGAATGCAGAAAGAACACTCAACTCATCCACCTCCCCTATACTTAGGAAAATCACATCTTAAGAAAGGAAAATCACACTGATCAAGGTGGGTGAGAGAAATAGTAGATGGAATGAAAGAAACAAAAGGAATAGATACAATGTAATAAGAATATACATTGCTCAAGACGGTAGAAACTTTAGCTTCTTGCGTGGTCGTTGAGGAATGGATATGATAAGGTGCAAGTCAATATCGGGGTCAATTGTTGACGAAGCTCGATCAGGATCGCCATGGTGGAAATCCTCAGTGGTTTCAAAACGGAATGGTGTGGACTCATCAATGGAAGAAGTAATGTCATATATGGCATGGTAAGTCTCAGTTTTCTGCCCTCTGCAGCAAAATATCAACATTGTAAATGCTACGGATCTTATCGATACATCTCCACACACAAGAAGAGGGAACACAGAGGTCTATGTTTTTCGAGTCTTCCCCTTTGAAGAGGAATTCTCGAGTCTCGGTGTCGTACATGGTAAACAAAACCTTTCTAATCTCAGCAACTAGGTCATAGTCCTCTGAGTCAGCTGACACATGTACACTCTCATCAGTCATGGGTTTCTGAATGACAATAGGTGCAATGATCGTCTCAAATACAACGCTCTCGTTGTGGGAACAAAAGCATATTTCTCCAGATCCATAATCAGTAATGTCCTTCGCAATAGCGAGAAAAGACTGACCCATGATGATTGGAATGTTCTCCATGGGGGTGGAGGTCTTCATGGGAAAAACAACAGTCTATGTAGCTCATGCCTTGTATCTGAATGATAATGTTATCAAGAATACTCTTTGGCCTCTTTATTGATCGGTCAACAAATTGACAAATCCTTCTGATTTTCTTGAGAGGCCTGAAATTGAGTGTCTCGACAAGTGAGTCAAGTACTATATTAATCGATGTGTCATTGTCAAGGAGAGTTTGATCAAAATGATGGTCAGAAATGACACATCTAATGAAGGGTGTACTGGTGTCCCTTTTATTATCAGGTAGACAATGGGTGATAGCATGGGCAGTGGCCATGATCGGAATGTGGTGCTTAGTCTTGTTATATCTCTTCTTTCTCTTGGGTGTAGGTGAAAAGTCCATGGCTTGGCGAAGTGTGGCTTCAATGATAGCCTGAATAGCAGCTGCCACTTTGGGTTCAGATAACAATTTTTTAGAATTTTTATTTCTTCCCGATTAGGGAAGAGGTCAGAATCATCGTGTACACAATGGTGACTAGAAGGTTGTACAAAGTCATCCTTGATAGATAGAGTGGTGGGAATTGTGGTGTGTGTTTGTGTGGGCTAAGGGGGTGGCATAGGTGCCCTCTCCTCACAATTTATCCGGGTCAGGTGTCTCCCATTATTGTCTTTTTGGATTTTAATATTTTGCTCTTTTTTGTATTTTTGGTGACTGTCATCTCCCATGGTTGCCCAATCATGACTCCAATACACCATAAGGTGAAGATCTGATGAACGGTTTTGAACAGGGTGTCTAACGCTTGGTCTTGGAAGGCCTGCGGTGTCCGAAAAGTCGGATCCAACAATCGTTATATCGGTTTCTCTCACAACACTCAACACCCAAACAAAGCATATCGGTCAACAATCAACCCATGGAATAAATAAGCAATGAATCAAAGTGATATGAAATTTATTATACCCTACAAATAAGTGTGTATAGAAAGCAAGTGTAAGGGTTAAAACACAGAAAGTAACGAGGATGAGTACAAAAATTGATAATCAAAATAGACTATCAACAAATGTTTTTATATATTTTTATAGGAGTTTTCTTATTTTTATGGGTTTTTTATGTATTTCAATTTATATATTTTTTTATTTTTGAATTTTATAAGTTTTGTATTTTCTTTTTATCTTTTTCTGATTTTTAATTTCTTTCCCTAGTTAAAGATATAATAAGTATATTCTATATGTAATAATATGCCTAATATAAGTACTAAATATGATATATGTATATAAATATATAAAAATTTTAAAAATACAATTGAGAATGGTCTTTTTTATTTTTTAAAGTTTCTAAATATATTTAAGGTATTTAGGATTAATAATAATTTCAGGCAATATAAAGTAATAATAATATATACGCTAAGATTTATACATGTATTTAACTAGGTATTTAAGGTAATAATAAAAGAATAAAGGCAATTAAATGAGGATTCATCTCCTCCCCATACTTTCCTTTGCTAATCCGTAGCACACACTTATGCCTATGAGTGTAGATAAAGGAAATAAAGAAAAGAAAAAAATAATTTGGATTGATTTTAACTCTCAAACTTATCTTCACAAAATCAAATTTTGGAGCGCAGTCGGACCTTTGGATTTTAGATTTGGTCGAAACCTTATTGGGAATCAGACATGAAATGCTACAACCTTTAAGAACCACAAAACTTTGCTCAAGTCTCCTCAAAAGTCAGGTCAGAACAAGTCGATGTCATACACAGTCCCTTATGACTATGAGTCTATCTTGTACAGTATCAGTGATAAGTAGTTCCTCTCGACTGAAGCGGTAAAAGACAATCTTCTCCAACATGGTGAGCCTAATTCCCCAATCTAGCAACTCTTTCCTCGAGAAGTAGGGTATTCCCTTCTAAGTTTAAGTGCAACTGGCTCATGAAGAGGAGGTCGAGAAGAGAGTGTATAGTAGCCAGTGTAGCTACCTACCTTAGGATGTTTGACCACTGTAGCCAAGTCATCCAGATGCAAGCTCACATGGATACTTTGACTTTGAAGATCCGACTTGCTTATTGACGTATACATAAGTAACATACTCCGACGAGATTAATTTTTCTTTGATATTTGCCCGCCTAATTTTTTGGAGATTTTGATTTTGAAAATACTATATACAACAACATTTACATGAGGACGTTTTCTTCTTGAGACAGTAGACTATCCTTTTTTGAAATATTATTGCAACCCACATCATCCTGTCCTTAGACCTCATGGCTACTACATCGGGTTGGGGCATAATGGCCACAAAATTGTTATTTCGTATGTTTCCACTTGATTGTGTCTCATGCCGGCAAATCCATTCCTCTATTTCCACTCGATTATCTCTCATGCCGGTAAATCCAGTCCTCTACCACTTCAACCGAGTTGAGCAAAGTGTAAGGTACAGGTGTGCAAGGTAGGTTATTGTCGACAAGAGTCATGAGTGTGTTCCAAAATATTCTACTAAGGCAGTCAAGACAACAATGGACCTAGACTTGTGGTCTCTAAGAATTAAGTCTAGCAAACCTGAAGTGCCTCAATTCCAGTTCCTATAAAGTTCAAGTGATTAAGTGGATTAAGGTCCAACCAACATCAAATCTTCAGATTTTATTTAGACTAGTTCAATTATCATTATCAATCCAAAATGCAAATGCTATGTACAATGCTAGAAATTATTTTTGTGAAGCAATTCTTGATTTTGAACTTTTTATAGATTTTCGAAAAAGTTTTGCAAATTTTTGTGCAAGTTTTTAAATTTTTTTGCAAATTTTTATGGATTTTGAAAATTTTAGGGATTTTTGAATAAAAGATAGTGACACATGAGTGCTTCTCTTATTTACAGGAGTTGGATTTAAGAATTTACACTAGGAATTAAGTTAGTTATTATTTACAAGTTTTATATATAGAGTGTAAAGAATTTTTTTGCATCAATTATGTATACAATTTTTAAAATGAATAGATTTTCACAAATATTTTGAAAACTTTATTTTAAAAATAATTTGATAAATAATTTTTGCAAATACTTACAAAATTTGAAGATCATTTTGCAAAGATTTTCAAACAGTATGTATTAATTTTCCAAAATATTTTTATTACTATTTTCAAAATCATTTGTAAATATATTTTTAAAATATTTTATTCAAACACATAAAAGGAATTTTTACAAACAAAACATTTTTACAAAGATTTGAAAATATTTTCCGAATAGTTTTCAAGAGATTTTTCAAAAAAAATCAACCATTTTTCAAACATTTTGCATGACATTTTTAAGGTGATTTATTAATCAATATATAAAGAATTTTATACATATTTTTACCTATCTATTCTTTACAATTAATGAATCGTATATTAGCCATATTATTAAAAATACGAAAGTATGAGTTATGACTAAAGTATATACAATGTATATACGACCCCCTATACTTAGCTTGAGCTATGTACTCATAGATCAAAGAGAAAAGAAGAAGACATAACTCGTATTGAGTATAGAAAAGCGTATATTACAAAAAAAGAAAGAAAGAGAAGTCAACACCCCCACAATACTTAGGATCAATTAATATATTATATAGAAAATTATATACAACATGCATGGAGGGTTGAGGGTAGGAATAAACAGATCAACAACTCAATCTGTCTCCCCATGTACTTAGTGTAAGAGATCCCTAAGTATAGACATGAATATCAACAAGAGAGGAGATAGGTGAGGAGACCAATAGACTGATGAAAAGAAAAAAAACATTGCGGGAATGTACGCATTGATGAATCTCCATTTCATCACCTTTATTCTATCATTTTGGCCTCAAAAACCCCAGCAAATGCATGTAAATAGCATTAATTTGTACATAATAGCATTCAATGTTTCTTGTATTTATTATACAATTAAATAAGGTTTTTAATGCCAAAATTATAGAATAAAGAGAAGGAAAGAAAAAGGAATAAAATATTGCAAATATTTTATGACCCTAACCCCGAGACCAAGTCCAGAATGGAATTGGTCGACAAGGAATAAAGTAGGGGGAGATAAGGGCCAATTATCCAATAAATAATCCATTCATTTATGCATTTTTTGGCACCTATTTTGTACATAATTATTTATTCAACAAATAGAGCAACTTTGTTCATAAAAGTTGTAGATAATAATGTAAGTAAAAATACAAAATTGAGTTTGTGTAAAAATAATACACAGTGAACATTTTATGCACAAAATAAAAAGCCAAAATCTCAACTTCACAGACCCATATCTTGCGAATAAAAACTCCAAATCACCCAAACTCACCTTTAATTGTATATAGCATTTCATAAACTATTTTATAAAATTGGTTTCATAATTTTTGGAGTCCATATGCAGAAGTTAGGTTTTTGGCCTTTCTTGTATATAATACCTGATTAAAATATTCATTATATTCACTAATCATTATTTTTATAAATTACTATTTTTAGAATCTTGTAAATAATGTATATAATTCATATACATATTAGCCTTAGAATAAAACCAACAAGAATTTGTAGAATAAAATAAGTCTATATAGGCAAAATACCTATGAGAAGGATGTACATAAATAAAAAAGAGAAAAGCATTCTTTAATTATTTCATTCTTTTATATTTTAATTTATATATTATATATATATTATTAAAAATACCAAGCTAAAATAAAAACAAATAAAATCCATTAAATAAATACAATGTATATAATATATAGGTAAAGTACCTATAAGTATACTTACATATACATAGACCTATTTATTTAAAAATACAAATAAACTTATAAAAATCAAACAAAAATATCTTTACACACACAAAAATAAATTATAAATTTATAAAATAAGCCAAGAAAATAATAAAAGAAAATAAATAAATTAAAAATAAAATACCCAAAAATACATGTAAATACATACATATACACATTATTAAAATAAAACTATAATAAAACACCTCGAAAAATTCAATAAAAATCATAAACAAATACTAGATGAAATAATACACATTTTTTATTTTATGAGAAAAAAATAATAAAATCATTTAGGGCGTCAAATAAATCAATCTTCCATCAGGTCCTCTATTTTGGCGTTTAGCGGTTGAGGTGGACCAACCAGGTCCCTCCGCGAGTTGACTCCAGTCAACTTGACCTCTAGCCGCCCGATGTGACGCAGCCCGTCTCTTCGCCCATCTTCTCCCATTTTTCCCGGACACACCATCCATCAATCGAGGATGCTTCCTTCACAAGAATTAATCCCTAATCATCCATGACGCCCGCCGATTCTTTGGATCAACCTAATACTCTCTAGATCATGCAATAATCGCCGGTCAATAAGGTCACTCACCAATGTTTATAAATAACAAGCTCCGCCTCCTTCCTCAGATTTGCCCACTTTTATTCCAACCTAAAGCCTAGATCTCGTCCCTGGATTGTTCCTCGTGACAGGGGGAGTAGCCCAGCGCCGTGACTCGGCCGGAGGGAGGAGATTTTGACGCGGCGGAGCTCCGGCGTCCGCCCTGCTCCCTGGAGGCCCCCAGGTATAAGAGCTGCCCTTTTCTATGCATTTTTAGTTAGTTTTAGATTCTAGCTTTTCATTCCAGTCATTAGAATAGGTTTTGATTAATGCCTGTAGTTTAGAAATCGAAATTCGAAGTTCGCCGGAGCTCCGCTCCGGCGACTTCTCCACTGTGGATCTGACCGTATCTGACCGCCCCGTTCACCCCATTTCGAAGCCCAACGCTTTCTCCATCTTTCGCACGCATTTGTTCAACCCAGGACCCTAGGTCCTGGCGAATCGGGGCTCCTCCTCCGCCGTTCGTCGGAGCCCCTCCGCCGTTCGTCGGAGCCCCTCCGCCCATCTCCATTGTGCACCGTAGCTTCAAAACCCCGGGTCGAGGAGCAAGCTCTCTCGCCCGCGGTTCTTCCTGTGCAGGTACTTCGAAGAATCGAGCCCAACTGGACTCGCACGGATCCGGGAAGAGGTTCCTGGGGGCCCTTTTCTTCTCCGACCTCGCTTCATCGACTCGGACCCCCAGGAGCCATGAAAACGCCATCAATCGACGCGGGACGCTCCCAGCTACGTTCAGAACACTTCAGACTCACCGGGGAACCCTGGAGGAGCCCGCGCTCTTCGATCCAAGCTCGCCAGCTCCGAGCTTCTTCCCCGTTCTTCCAAGGTGCTTCAGCGCCATCGGATCAGGAGAGCCGCCCCAGATTTAACAGCAACCGTCCGATGGAGCACCGTATCCACCGTCAGATCAGCGGGGCTGATCTAATCTCAGCGCTCCATCGGCGAAGCGTCATCGGGCGTCAAGGAGGCGACGCGTGGCAAGTGAAGAGAGCTCCACCGTCGGATGCCACGCCTTGTTTAGGGGTAATTTTCACATCCAGCCCCCTTACTTTTTGTATTTATTATTTAATATCAAAAATAGAAGTTTCAGTTGTAAATAAAATGTATATTTTGCGGGAGGACCCCCGATGCTTCAAGATTTGCACTTTAGTCCTCCTGTGCCTCACGTGCAGCAACCACGTGAGGCGCGTGAAAATTTGCATCTAAACCCTGCCGGGTTCTTGTATTTATTAAATGGTCCTGAAAATAAAAGTTAAAGTGTATTTTTGTTGTAATTTTTGCATGTATGCCCCTGCCACTATTTTATTTGCAAAAATACCCCTGCCAGGCCATTTAATTTTTGAAGGCTGTCTATTTATTTTATGCTTCATATTAAATCGAAAAATCTTGCAAAAATAGACTTAAGCTCCTGTTTGGTCATGCTTGAACGCCATATTTTTAGTTTTGCATTTTGTTGCATTTTTGCATTTATTAAAATTCAAAAACATGTCTTTTATTCCCTGACTAACTTATAAAATCCCAAAAAATAGGAAAATGCCTCGAAAAATTCCAAAAAATTACCTATGGTGTATTTTGACCTATATTAGTGTCAGTCCAAAAATCCCTAAAAATCTCAAAAAGAAAACCTTAAAAATTCAAAAATACCCAAAAACTTCAAAAAAATATAAAAAATCAAAGAAAAATCAGAAAAATATAAACTCAGGCCCTATTTATGCTATATTTTATTATCGTTATTAGAAAATTAGGGTGGAAAATTTTGGGGCTGTTAGCTATTTTTAATCTCTATTTTTGTGACAGTCAGTACCTAGTCCACTGTTTGCTATTATTTAGCTATTTAAAAAAATAATAAAAATGTTTGCAAAAATACCCAAAAATCATAAAGACAGTAAAAAGCCATGAAAATTCCAAAAAAGACCCTTTTCCTGAATTTTTGACTATTTTTGAGTATTTTTGTGAATATTCTAATACTCCCTTTATGTATATATATCTATATATCCTAAAAAAGAAAAAAGAAAAAAAATATTCTATATATGTAATTAGTTATATGTATTCTCATTAATCTTAACATAAAAAAAAGAGAATATATATATATATTTATTTATTTTATTATATTTATATATACCTATATATATTACATGTATTATAAGCTATATACTTACCCTCTATGGGTATATATAATTAATATATTTGTATTATATACATATATATATATTACTTAATTATTATATTTTAATAATGTTAATAAAAAATAATAATAATAAAAAAAATAAAATAAAAAATAAAAAAACCCACACAAGGATGAGTGTGATTGACATGTAGGCTATTGCATTTTGTGTTGTTCTCTGTGGTTCGACCTCTACATACTTGTCACTATACATTTTATGGTAGAGTAAATAAAGATTAATTCACATTTGTTTTGAGCTTGATTGTTGTATTCTTTGGATTGTGGGTTAATTGCTGATCAACCCCCATAGTCTGCGAGCGGTCGCCGCAACGACACCTTTGTATTATTTATTTATGGTGACCCTCGTGGTCTGTGGCCGCGTTATCAGATGGCGCCGTTGCCGGGGAGCAATGAACATAGCCAAATTGATTTTTGTCATCCTTGTATAAAAAAATTTTTTTGATTCATGATTCATTTTTGTGTGAGCAGCTATTGTTTTATTGCCATTAATCACCATGCTTCATTTCTTTATTTATTGTGATTATTTTTCTCTGCTCTATTTGATTGACTGAGTATGCTAATGCAATCTTTTTGTGACTTTGATGCGAGGGACCGCCACGCGAGGATGGCTTCCTAGGAGGCCAAGGCAGCCGAGCTTGGAGGAGGATGGTCTTCTTTTCTCATGACCATCTGGAGAGAGCACCAAAGCAGCAAAGAGAGGGGCATTAGATAGGCTAGATACTTAGGAAAATTATTTTTGTAATTCATGGTGAGAGAGACTATTTTGGCATGTAATTAAACAGGACTCTACTCTTCACAATGAGGTCCAGTTCCCGGGTGATTGTTCACCTGGGGGCCTCATCGCGGCTTTTTCGAGTTTTCATCGCCTTCTTTTATTTTGTTTCCCACAGTTTTGAGCTTTCCGCCTTTCTTTTACTTTGTTTTGTGTGCTTGGAGCCCCTAGATATAGGTTGCTTGACTCGGTAGCTAGGTCCAAACATTAATAAGAATGCATGTTCCTATAGTCTACTTCGATTGGATCTAGTCAAACTCAAACAAGTTGTAAATTTGTCTCTTAGCCCTCTGTGCCGTAGAGAACCCTGTAAAGCGCTTTCTCCTACCCTCAATTTGTTGAGCAGAGGAGGGGTGAGCCAAGACCGGACTCTCTTGGGCTAGAGACAAATAAGCAACTTATGGTTCTTCACGCTAATAGCAGCTTATGTTTAGGACGATTTTGTGCCTTGCATACCGACATGTAGATAGGTTTAAAAATTCTGTTTTGCATACCACATGGAGAGAGCTGGGATGCACTGTAAGTCTTCTAACTCAGCATGCATCATTCGGTTCAATGATGAGATTTCCATCATGGAACCACTTGCATGGCTTTTCCGCTATCTCCCTCTGATTTTGAGCACCTAGGACTTAAATGAAAATCTACAAAAACGTTAGGCGCTGGTATGAAAACAGATCCAAAAAAGTGAAAACAAAAAAAAATTAAAATCAGGGGACTGCTAAATAAACTTTGACCTTAATTAAAATCTGTAATGGACTATCATTGTACCGGGTTCATAAAGCCCTCATTGTTTTCAGGTACCTTGGAGGGGGACCAAAACCCTACTCCCTTGAGCGAGTGCGACCCCTAAGGATAGAAAGCCCAAAACCCAGTCTGCAACTGCCTTGTGTATCGTCTGGATTTCCGAAGTAATGGCGCTTCTATCGTACGTAGGCGAGTAGGACTTGGTCACCAATGGTGACTCTCTGTTGTGAGAGCATCAACCCTGTCCGAATTATTGAGCATAGGCCACGCCTTCACGGGGGTGTCTGTCTCATCGTCCTGCGTCCGAGTAGGTTCTTGAACGCTCACGGGTGATTCCGTTGCGTGCGAGAACCGAAGTATTGGTTTCGCCTATCGGCTTCCTCTCTCTGTTCTTTGGCTGAGTAGGGATCCAGGAAGGGTTACAAGGACTCCAAAAAGTACAGACTACAGGTTACACAGGAGGAGGACAAGTACGGGATACTCTTCTGGCAGTACTCTCTCTCCTATAGGGTAGCGTACTAAGGACTTGTTATAAGATATGCCTGAAAATCACAACTCTAAAAATGAAAAGATAATAAATAGCCGAGCTTTCACGGCTTCACATGGTGTGAGTTGGTGAACCCGATTTTGTCTTGTATTTGAATGGATCTAGATTAAGGTTCAAAGATCAAAGTCCCGCGCCTTTGCGCAAAATTTTGTTATGTCTTTCTTTGACCACCCCGCTCAACCGAGCCTTTCTACTGTTTTACACTCCTTTTGTTCCTCGTTGACCATCATATCATTCTTCCAAAAATCCGACATTCTCTTGTGCTTCGTGAAGTTGATCCATGGATGGTTTTGTCAGGACCATGCCGACACCTACATCGATTCCATGGACTCAACCTCGCCAATAATTTCGAGGCGATTTCCGAGAACCCGATCCGGACTTTGCGGATCGATCTCCAGACTCCTCGTTTTCTACCTTTCTCTTGGCCACCCAATAAAACTGGGATCACTTTTGTCCCGCTATCGTCGTTGTGAATGGGAGTCGATTACAGTCTACATCATTTTTCCATTCACAACATGCTGGGGTTGACCTGAATTCCAGCTTCATCACGGCAGCTGAGCATTAATTGCAAGTGATCTGATTCGGACCATCTCATTATGCAGATAGAAGACAGTGCGAGCCCTGGAGACTACTCCGGAGTTCATTTCGTCCGACTCAGACCCTGACATGGTGCCAGGAGGAAAGGGCAAGGGTCAACAGCCACCACCAGAGGGACAGGTGCCAGATCAGAACCAAGTCAATGCACAGTTGCTGGCATCTATCCAGGCCATACAACAGCAGCTGACTGAGCAGGCCCTTACACAGACTGCTTTCCAGGATATGTTGAATGATGTGATAAACCGCAACGACGGAGGAGGAGGCCGAGGCAGAGGAGGCAGGGGAGGAGGAGGTGGAGGTGGAGAAGGTGGTGATGACCCCAATGATGATCCCGAATTCCCACCACCGCCAAAGCCGACACTTAAAGAAACATACAATCCGGGAGACAGCCAGATGACCGAGTGGATTCTCATTCCACCGGTACACGCTCACTTTGAGCTGAAGCCCCAATTCATAGCCCTTCTCCCTGCATTCCATGGCAACACCAATGAAGAGTCGTACATTCACCTGCAGCAATTCTCCCGCATTTGCCGCACCACCCACTATCCGAATGTCCCCCTGGACATTGTCAAGATGACGGCTTTCCCCTTCAGTCTACAGGACAAGGCCCTCTATTGGGTCAATCATATGGGAAAGGTCGTGACGACCTGGGAGGAGTTGAAGTCTGCCTTCCTGCACAAGTACTACCCTCTCGGTCGGCTCAACCAAATGCGAGCTCGTATTAGCAATTTCTCCCAAGGAGCACATGAGTCAGTACATGAGGCTTGGGAGAGATTCACTGATCTGCAGGAGAAGTGTCCCCACCACGAGATCCCTAAGACCAGCCTGGTCCAGCATTTCTTTGGGGGACTCAATATTGAAAGTCAAAGGCTCGTGGACGCAGCATGTGGGGGCTCCCATTTCAACAAGGATGAAGACGTTGTATGGCAGATTTTCGAAGAAATGGCCGAAGGAGAGGCCGCACTCTCTTCATCCAAGGCATACCAGAAGCAGCCCCAGATCCTCCAGAAGCAAGTGCACATGGCTGCATCCAAGGAAGCAGAGAGAGATGAGAGCTCCAACCTCAGCATCATCGGGGGCCATCTCTCTAAGGTCGACATAATCGAGAAGCGATCACAGGACCTTGAGAAACTCGCTGTGATCGAGAAGAGGACCCAGAACCTGGATAAGCTCGATCAGATCAACAAGAACCTCGAGCTGTTGGTCGGTACGATCAACTCTGTCCAGTCGGTTACACCATCAGACGCTCCCGCTGAGAAGAAGGACGAGCCGCAACAGCAGCATCAACCTCAGCCGGGTTAGCAGCCACCGGCAGTCCAGCACGTGTACTACGTGCAGGCGCCCGACCAGGGCCCGCCGCAGCAGCAGACGGTCGTTTACCAGCCAGAGTTCCTTTCCATTCCTGATCCAGTTTTCCCACCACCACCCTTGATCCAAGAAGTTAACGGGGTATGGACGAATGATGCACAACCGACCCGTCCTCAGGGACAACTCCAGGGTCAGTAATTTGCCAACCGGCAGTACCACCAACCTCAGGGTGGTCGTTTTGGCCAAACCTCTCAACCACACCAGCAGCCTCCCCAGTTTGCACAACAATGGAGGCAGAATTTTCCTTACCAACAGCCGCAGTACCGCCATCCACAGCCGTATCACCAGTATGCGGCTGCTCAGCCTCAACCATACCAGCAGTATCCACCTCCTTCCTACCAGCAACTTCAACTTCCTGCTCCACCACAGCAACAACACCAGCAGCCTCCCTATTCATCTAACCAACAGCAGCGTGGTCTGCACGCTGCATATTCTGATGTGCCCCCAGCTAATCCCACTATGGAGTGTCTAGCCCAGCTTGTTCAAGGGCTAGCGGAGATGACCAAGCGGCTTGATGACCTGACCGCCACTCGCACTACCATTCCGGCGCAGGTCGAAGCCAACCCCAACAATTTCAAGAAGAAGGAGCAGGTAGAATGTGATGTCCAGTCCGCGTGTGATAATGATATTACTGTTTATTCTAATGCTGTTACTCTCAGGAGCAGTAGGGCCTTGCCTCCGCCTGCTACCAGATGTGGGGTGAATAAAGAAACAGGTGGATCGTCATCTTCCGCATCAGCCGTGCCAGCTCCAGGGGCGGGTGAGGAGGAAGAGGAAGGAGAAGCCAGTCCAGCCGTCGTGCCATGTCATCAGCCTCAGCCAAAAACACAAAAAAATCAGCAAAAACAAAAACAACAAAAAGAAGCATGTAGCAGAAGCGAAGCCGCGCCAGCCTTGGAGGAGCAGCCAGCAGCAACCGATCCCTTGCCAGCCTATGGAGCCGATGCTACCCTTTTTGATCGCCCAACAGCACCAGCATATTCAGATCCAGCTTGTACTCCTTTTTGTAGTCCGGATGTACAACATTCTGTGGGCGATGATTTTGATGTAAATAAGAACTCTAATTTTCCTGCCAGTAATGTGAATATTCCTTTTCCACATACAATACAAAAATCTAAAAAAATTGCAAAAAGAAAAAATGCATTGTCTGATCCAGGTGTCGTGGACATTTTGGATAAATTGACTGTTGAGATTCCCTTGCTGAAGGCCGTGGAATACATGCCAGCTGTGAAGAAAGGATTGAAAGAGGCATGTACTAACAGGCGTCGCCCAGCGCAAGACAACAGACGCCGAGAGGTAGAAAAGCACGTTCTATCCATGGTCACAGTTGCAGCTATCACCAATCTCCCCAGAAAAAGCAAGATACAGGAGCACCTCTGATCAGTTGTGTGATTTTCGATCAGGTCTTCGAGCGTACTCTTCTTGACAGTGGTTCTTCCATCAACCTTATGCCCTCGTCCATAATGCAAGAATTCGGGCTGGGACCGCTCAAGCAGACACGTATGATCCTTCAGTTCGCTGACCGATCCGTCAAGCGGCCCCGAGGTCTGTTGGAAGACGTGATAGTTACCGTGCAGGAGATGAAATTCCCAGCTGACTTTGTAGTCCTTGATATGGACTCTCCTGCACCACTGCTCCAGACTCCTATCATCCTTGGCAGACCATTTCTCCGTACTTCAGGTGCCGTGGTTGATTACGGGTCTGGAAAGATCACTTTCAGCTCGAACACCCAGCAAATCACGATAAACATGAACAAGGAGCAGAATGCCACAACTGATGAGAGTCAAGCAGCACCAGAAGCAGACTGTGATTTTATTGCAGAAATCAGAGACTCAGAGTTGTCGCTGGACGATCCATGGACCCGAGAAATCCTCACTCTTGAGGAGGACTTGGAAAGCACAGTCATCATATGCTCCGATGATTTGTGGGAGACAGATTCTCAGATGCAGGCGCATCTTCTTGAGCATTCACTCCAGACCGAACATGATCAGCTCACCGCAGAACCGTTCGGTACATCACTGGGATATCAACAGGATGTTGAGGATGGTGACAGTCTCAAGGTACATCCCACCACCAGCATGGTATCAGAAGTGACCGATAAAGTGGACAGACTAAAACCAGAACTCAAGCCACTTCCTGCAGGCCTGAAGTATGCTTTCCTTGCGGGTGAAGAACACATGTATCCGGTCATTATCAGCAGCAGACTGAATCTGGATCAGGAATCTCGACTTCTCGAGGTTCTAGAAAAGAACCGCAAGGTACTTGGTTGGAGCGTATCAGATCTCCGAGGGATAAATCCAGCTCTGTGCTCATACCATATCTATCTAGAAGACGATGCCAAGCCGTCCCGCGAATTTCAGAGAAGGCTGAACCCTAACCTTCGGGACGTGGTCATGAAAGAAATCACAAAATGGTGTGAAGCAGGCTTCATCTATCCCATCTCCGATTCAAAATGGGTAAGCCCCTTGCATGTAGTTCCCAAGAAATCCGGGCTTACCGTGGTCACAAATGAAAAAGGAGAGGAAATTTCAACTCGGGTACCAACCTCCTGGCGGGTGTGTGTTGACTACTGCCGTCTTAACGCAGCAACCAAGAAGGACCACTTTCCCTTGCCATTTATTGACCAAGTATTGGAGAGATTAGCAGGCAAGGAGTTCTTCTGCTTCCTGGATGGGTACTCCGGGTACAACCAAGTGGCGATTGCCCCTGAGGATCAAGAGAAGACTACCTTCACTTGCCCGTTCGGTACCTACGCCTTCAAGAGGATGCCCTTTGGATTATGCAATGCACCCGCAACCTTCCAAAGATGCATGCTAGCTGTATTCGCCGAGATGGTAGGCAGTTTTCTCGAGGTGTTCATGGATGATTTCTCTGTCTATGGTGATAGTTTCGATTCTTGCCTCGAGCACCTAGACAGAGTGCTGCAGAAATGCCGGGAAGTCAATTTAGTGCTCTCATGAGAAAAGAGCCACTTTATGGTCACATAGGGTATTGTGCTGGGCCATGTCGTTTCCAAACGTGGCATGGAAGTCGACCCAGCCAAGGTGGATGTCATTTCAAACCTCCAGCCACCTCAGTCAGTAAAGAATGTGAGGTCATTCCTGGGGCATGTGGGATTTTACAGACGATTTATCAATGGCTTCAGCCTCATTGCCCGACCTCTGACAGAACTCTTGTGCAAGGAGACGGAATTCATTGTTGATCAGCCGGTTATCCTTGCTTTCAATCAATTGAAGGAGCTTATCACTCAGGCTCCAATCTTACAGCCTCCCGACTGGACTCTTCCATTTGAGATAATGACCGATGCGTCAGATTTTGCAGTCGGAGCTGTTCTTGGACAGAGGAAAGACAAGGCGCCCTATGCCATTCACTATGCCAGCAGAACATTAGATGAAGCTCAAAGAAATTATACAGTGACAGAGAAAGAACTACTGGCTGTGGTTTTCGCCTTAGAGAAGTTCAGATCTTATTTGTCGGGGTCGAAGGTCACAATTTTCACGGACCACTCTGCTATTCGGTACCTACAGCAGAAGAAGGATACCAAGCCCAGACTGATTCGTTGGATCCTTCTCCTCCAGGAATTCGATCTGGAAATCAAAGACAAACCTGGAGTTCAGAATGTGGTAGCAGATCACCTCTCCAGAATTGAGCAGCATGAGCCTCCTGTGAGCAATGCACCTATCACAGAAACCTTCCCTGACGAAGCTATCTTAGCTGTGGATGCTTGATGACACAGAGATCTCGAGCAACTAAGGCAATCAGGTAACTGAGACGGTCGTTGCGACCTCAATCGCTCGGATGTGTCGATCAAGAAAAATGAACCACTTAATGCAAATAAAATCAATCAAAATGGAGAAGCGGTCCTGCTATAGGTTTAACCTGGTATAGCACGCAGGGTCGAACTCAAGGAGCACGGGTTGGCCGAAGGCCTACGAAGTAGTAAAAATGAATAAAATAAAAGAGGAAAATGTTTTTAGTGGTTTTTAATTATTTTTATATTTTTTTGGATTTTTAAAATGTGAAGAAAATAAAAGAAACACAAATAAGCACACTTCAACAATTTATATAATGCAACAAAAATCAAGCAAAAATTCAAACAAAAATATTTTTATGTGTTTTATAATTTTTTATGTTTTTGGTGAATTTTTGGGATTTTTCTGATATATATTTTATTTTCTAAAAATCAAACAGTAGCAAAAATGCAAGGTACTGTCCAGCCAGGACCAAAAGCCCTAGATAAAATATCTAAGGGCCTCAAAAAGGCCTGGAGGTATTTTTCCTGTAGAGTAGAGAAAACAAGGAAAATTTGAGTACCAAAATTATTATTTTTGGGTTTTTAATGAATTTATTGGAATTTTTATGGGTTTTTGAGGGTTTTTAAGTTTTTAAGGTTTTTAATCAGTGAAAAATAGCCAAAATTGGCTAGAAAATAAAAGAACACAAGAAAAACAGTAGCTAATTTTTATAGAATTTTTAGAGGGGTTTTTATATTTTTTTGGGGTTTTTAAAACTAGACAGTAGCTAAAATGATAGTTTTTGAATTTTTAAAAATAACAAACGAAATCAAAAATGTCCTCAAAAATTCACAAAAATCCTACACCATGGCAGGAGCCATGTGTCAAATTTTCGTCGAATTTGGAGGTGGTTTGATATTTTATTCAAAAATAAAGGAACGCAACAGTGCACAGGGACCTCTCTGCAATTAAAGCAAAGTTCTGGACCCCTGGGACAACAAGCTTGGAAAGCTTAGGGCTGGAAATGCAAATTACCCCCCTGGCCACGCACGATACACGTGACTCAGGCCTGGGGGGACCTAATTGCAATTCCTATTTCTATAAATGCAAAGCGTAACAAGCCAAAAACACAGGGCCAAAAATGCAATTACACCAAATATCACGTGTCGATGCACGTGTCCACCACTGACAGGGGTATAAATGCAAATAACATAAAAGGGAGGGTCCACAGTGCAATTTTTATAAAAATAAAAGAACTACACTAAATATTTACAGGATTAAAAACTAAATGCATAAAGTAAAGGGGCCTAAGACAAATTACCCCTTTTATTAATGTCGACGGCCGGATGAATGACGCGTGGCAGATCTGACGATGGAGATCGACGGCGCCTTTGACCTTGCGAACGTTGGGCTGATCGACGTCTGAGGGCGCTCCACGTGGCTATCGGACGGCTCCGGTGCGTTGGAGGCTAAACCCTTGTGTATCCGACAGAGGGGAGGAAGGCACGTGGCGAATCTAACGGATGTGGGTAGCTGGCGCCTCTCTCTCTCTCTCTCCGCGCAGACGGTTAAGATCGACCCTCGAGATGATCGGACGGTGACGCCTCGCCTAGGATGGATGGCTCAGATGATAACTGGGGCGATGAGGGCGATCCGACGGTCGGCGAGGATCCTGGAAGAACTGGTCGCCGGCGACTTTCGCCGGCCTTCTGTGCGCGCGGTGGTCCTCGTCTGATGCTCCTGAGGTGCGGGAAAGCTTCGCCGTGAAGCCCCGCACCCGATGCTCTGCTCCGATGGAGGCGAGGAGCTCCAAAGAGCTCCGGCGACGTGAATGACCTGGAGCGCCTGTGCTCTGAAATCTCGGCCTCCAGATGAGGTCGAGTGAGCCTGCTACCTGCACAGGAAGAAAGAGGGGTCGAGGGCAAACTGCCTCAACCCGTCAGAGCGGGCTGAAAGTGACTGGTGCGGTGAGATGGGGGCTCTCCGGCGAGCGGCGGAGGGAGGAGAGCTGAAACCCTGCTCCGGGTCGAGACAGGGGGAGTGAAGGGGCGGAGCAGGTGGATAGAAGTTTGGCGGAGGTGATGGCGGTGTCGGATGACCAAATGGGTAGACGGAAACGGCTGGCGGAGGCGGCGGAGCTATACTACCAGCAAGCGAAAAATCTAAAGCTACACTAATCTACGACCTAACTAAGCTACCTGATGGATGCTGTCGACTGGGCTGAAGCTCGGCGAGATTCTGGTCATTGCCTGCAAGGGGGCGTCGCTTCCCCGAGGCTGAGCGCGCTTGCGGCGGCGCACGGCGGCAAGAACCACCGGATCAGTGACTCCCGGCTGCCCGGGCCTCGCTGCAACTCCAAGGGGCCACGGCTGTCACTCAGGGACGATGGAGGAGCTCACAGGCACCGAGGGGAAGATCAAAGATGGAAGAATTAGGTCGCCGGTGACGACGTTAAATATGGTGCCAGGTCCGAGAAGATGGCGATCGGGCGAGTCAGGCGGAGCTCGGATCCAGCAAACCCACCCCGGGCGAGGGTCCTGGATGATCGGGCAATAATCGGGGCCCGGGGTTTGGGTTAATGGCGATCGGGTCTGATGGATAGAAATTGGAGAAACGGGTCGGGCAGGACAGACCCGGCTCTGGTGGTCCTGGGGGGAGAGTTGACCGGGGGTCAACATTCCCCTGTGGACCAATCAGAGCCCGCCAAGCTTATTAATTTTGATTTATTTATTTGAGTTAGAAAATGATCGAATTAGCAAAAACTTAAAACACAAAAAATATTTATTTTATTTTTTTCTATTTTTTGGTGATTTTTAATTAATTTTTGGAAATAAAAATAAGGTATTTACAATATAGCTATATATAGGTATATATACAATATGTAGGCTTTTGGATTTTTGATTTTTAATTATTATTTTTGTACAATTTTATTCCTATTTTATATTTTATTTATTTATAGTATAGAATAAGGAATAAAAGGGGGTTTTTATTTTATTTTTATTATTTATATACATAGGTGAAATAGATATATACAACTATATACAAGGTATATGTACAATGTATTTTTGTAGTTTTGTTTTTATTTGATTTTTGTTTTGATTTATTTACAAAGTATTTACAAAAAGTTTAAAAAAATTTGTATATTTATGAAGCCAAATATATATATATATAGGTGTGGTTTATGTACATGATGAAAGGATATTTTTAATCTTTTTGATTTTCATTATTTTTTATTTTGTTTTTATATTAATAAATATATACAAATATTTACAAGCATATTTTTGGGTGAGGAAAATATAATTTTATTCATTTATATAGATATTTACCAATGAGCCCCTATCTCCCTCTACTTTGGCTTTTATGCGGTCAGGCCCATGCTGAGCCCTCCCTTGGGTTAGGTTGCTCAATATTTATTCTAAATATTTCCCTCTTTTTCTTTTTAATCTTTATTCTTTTATTTTTGCACAAAAACATGCTAATTATAGATTTTTACACAATGCATGCTTTTGCTAATTATTCCTATTTACACATATCTACATGCATTTGCATAGGTTTTTGTAGCTAAAATATAAGAATAAAGAGTGATGAATGGGTATTCATCAATGCTCTCCCTTGGTATGCTGACATTGTCAATTACCTCGCCTCGGGGGTAATACCTTCGGATTGGACGAAGAATCAGAAGAACAAATTCATGTCGACCATCCGCTTCTACCAGTGGGAAGATCCTCTCCTATTCAGGGAAGGGGCAGATTGTATTTGGCGCAGGTGCATTCCTCAGACGGAGCAATCTAGTGTCCTCGAGCATTGTCATTCGCTCGAATCTGGTGGGCACCATTCTGGAGATCGTACGGCAGCAAAAGTATTGCAGTGTGGCCTCTGGTGGCCCACTTTATTTAAGGATGCAGCAGAATTTGTTAAAAGATGTATTGACTGTCAGCGACTGAAAGGGACACTCACTGCCAAAGACTCAATGCCTCTGAAAATCATTCAGATAGCAGATGTTTTTGATGCATGGGGCATTGACTTCATGGGACCTTTCCCTAACAGTCAAGGTTTTGAGCACATCCTTCTTGCCGTAGATTACGTGAGTCGTTGGGTTGAAGCTATCCCTACCCGAGCCGCCGACAGCAAAACAGTTTGCCAGTTTCTGAAAAAGAACATCATTTCGCGGTTTGGGATACCAAAGATTCTCATCTCAAACGGGGGTAGCCATTTCATCAACAAAGAGGTCAAGAAGTTAACGAAGAAGTACGGCATCGATCACCGTGTCGCGTCTCCTTATCATCCGCAGACCAATGGCATGGCGGAGTTATCCAATAGAGAAATCAAGACCATATTGCAGAAACTTGTTAGGCCAAACAGAAAAGACTGGTCTCAACTCTTGGACTCAGCGCTTTGGGCTTACCGTACGGCCTACAAGTCTCCCTTGGGCATGTCGCCCTACCGTCTTGTATATGGAAAACCATGCCATCTGCCCGTGGAATTAATTCACAAATCTCTTTGGGCAATTAGTAATTGTAACTTGGACTCACGAAAAGGTGGTCAGAAGAGAAAAGACGATCTGAACAGGCTCTTGGAATTCCGAGACTGCGCATACGATAACACCTTGATGTACAACGAGAAGGTGAAACGCTGGCATGACCGGCACATCAGACGAAAGACCTTCGACGTTGGGAAGAAAGTGTGGTTGTTTGATGCAAAGTTGCGGATATTACCAGGTAAATTAAAAAGTAAGTGGACAGGGCCATTCCGAATATGTGAAGTGCGTGACAACGGAAGCATTGCGATATCAGAATTGTCCCCTGACGCACAGCCCTTCGTCGTCAACGGCCAACTATTGAAGCCTTACCTGGAACCCGATGCATTCTTGGCCATTGTTGACTCAATTCAACTAGTGCACCACGATGACACCTCCACAGCACCTGCAACACCAAAAGATTCAGACGATGTACTCCAACCACTATTTCTCTGATTTTCTTCTTTTCTTCTTTTCTTCTTTTCTTCTTTTCTTTTTCTATTTTCTTTTTCCATCTAAAAGGTGTCGCCTTTGTAGACAGTTTTCTATACTTAGGACGTACTTTGTCCTAAGTATAGGGGGATGTGCACCTAGAGTTTTTGATTTCAGTTCGATCTTCTCCATTGTCTCCTCTTCTATACTTAGGAGTATCCTACCCTAAGTATAGGGGGAGACAATCTGAGTACGATCAGTATATTCCCACCCTTGACTCTCCCCGCTTTTTTGTACAGTCTGCTATACTTAGGATTATTTGATCCTAATATAGGGGGGACGGTCAACTTCTCATTCATTCATTTCTTTCATATTTATTCTTTAGATCTGTCTATACCTAGTACGAGTTATGTCTTTGCTTTTTCCTTTCGATCTATGAGGGCATAGCTCAAGCTAAGTATAGGGGGGTCGTATATACCATGTATATACTTAAAGCCATAACTCATACTGAAAAATAAAATATCACTACAACATAAAATAAAATGTAAAAAGTAGCTTTATAATAATGAAAGATAGTTGTGAGTTCCTCAGACTAATTGTAATTATACTGACTAGTGAGTCAGAAAAGTGTTTTGTACGAAACATTTTCCTTTGAAAAATCTTGTGAAATTTGTTTGAAAATAGCGTGAACAAGTATTCAACGTTTGAAAAATTAGTTTGTGTGTAAAACCTATTTTCTTTGAGTGAAAGCAAAAACTTTGTGAAAATTAGTGTGCAAATGATTGTGAAAAGTTGATTGTCAAAAGTGTTTTGAAAAATCTATCTATGTTGTATAAAACATTTGTAAAAGGATTTTCAAATGCGTGTACATGTTGCAAAATTATTTTGGACTAGAGTTTTCAAAAACCCTTGTGAAAATGATTCTCGAGTAAGTCTGAGGAATCCGCACAAAAATCTCTCATTTGTAAATAAGGAATAAGCCAAATAAAGCCTATAAGAACTGAAACCATATTGTACAACAAATACAATTTTTACTTCTTTTGTATCTACTGATTAATAAATCAGATACCTATACAGTATGATTTGAAAAATAGTGTGAACAGTTTTGAAAAATTTGAGGTGAAATGATTTCAAATGTGTGAAACTGTGTTGATTGCAAAACTTTTCTTTGTGTGAAAGAAAGGATTTCAAAAACCTATGTGCAAATGTTTTGAAAAATGATTGTCAAACTTATTGTGAAAATTGTATATATATACATATAGTGTGAAAAATCGTTGCAAAAAAAAATATAGTTTTCAAATGTGTGTAAAGGATTGCAAAAATTACCGTGTACTATAGTTTGTAAAATTATTTTCAAAAAGCTAATAAGAACACCATTGCAGATACTAGTAAATCAGAAACAAGACACATACAATTCTTTCTGTACATACCCAAGTAAACTATTTCATTCACACCTGTAAAGTCGCTAAAAATTCCTAAATGTTGGAAATAAAGCAGCACACCCGTGTAAATAAGTGTATATACTATTTGAATATTTTCAGTTCGTACTTCCTGTGCAAAAATTCTCTTTGTAAAAACATTCTTTGATCCTTTCAAATTTTTGAGAAAAATTGCATCATTCATTGTGCACAGCATAAGCATACCATTCATGTTCTTTTTGAGTGAAGCTTGATGATTGAATCAGTCTAAGAAAGTCTCAAATTGGAGCTCGGTTAGACCTTACCGCACCTAATTGCACTGGAACCTTAGGGGAACTAGGTTTAAGGTACCTCAAGTCTATACAGACTTAATTCTTTGAGAAATCAAGGCTGGGTTCAAGTCACCTCAGTGGACTAACTAGAACTTTTCGAGACACACGTATGACTCTTGCCGACCGTGATCTAACTTGGACACCTGCACCCTTCACTTGGCTCAACTCAGTTGGAGTGGTGAGGGGGTTGGATTTGCCAGTCTGAGACGCACACGGGTGGAAACATTCGTCCTCGTCTAGGGAGGGAAGTGCACCCCAACCGGATCCAATAGCAATGAGGTCTAAAGACAGGAGATTGTGGGTTGCGATAAAGCTTCAAAAGAGGGATAGTCTACTGGCTCAAGAGGAAAAACTCCTTATGTAAATGCTGCTGTGAATAGTATGTTGAAAAAAAAATGGTCAGGCCTGTAAAAAAATAAAATGCCTGCAAAGTATGTACAAAGTCAATAAGCAAGCTTGAGCTCCAAAGACAAATATGTAAGCCTGCAGCTGGATGACTTGACTACACTGGTCTTGCATCCCGGGATAGGTAGCTACACTGGCTACCGTCCATTCTTCTCTTCACCCCCTCCTCTTGAGCTGGTTGCCACTTGAACTTAGAAGGGAATACCCTGCTCCTCGAGGAAAGAGCTGTTGGATTGGGGAATCATTGGGTTGTCATTCTGGAGAAGTCAGTTCCTTTATCATTTCAGTCGGGGAGAGCCACTACCACGTACACTGTACAAGTCAGCTTCATAGTTATAAGAGTTTGCGTATGATGTAGACTAGTTCTGACCCGGCTATTGAGGTGGGTTGAACCGAGTTCTGTGACTATCGAAGGCTGTTGTATTTTAGAGCTGGTTCCTGACTAGGTTCCACACACCTTCACACCAAGGTCTGACAGGAGCTCCAAATTCAGATTTTGTAAGGACATGCATTGCACTGAAAGCATCCCTATTCACTCTATATTTCTTTCATCTTCCTTTTTCTTTTCTTTATTCTTTTTGCACTTATTGCATAAGTGTTTGCTAGGGACTAGCAAAAGGCAAGTATAGGGGGGTGATGAATCTCCATTTCATCACCTTTATTCTATCATTTTGGCCTCAAAAACCCCAGCAAATGCATGTAAATAGCATTAATTTGTACATAATAGCATTCATTGTTTCTTGTATTTATTGTACAATTAAATAAGGTTTTTAATGCCAAAATTATAGAATAAAGAGAAGGAAAGAAAAAGGAATAAAATATTGCAAATATTTTATGACCCTAACCCCGAGACCAAGTCCAGAATGGAATTGGTCGACAAGGAATAAAGTAGGGGGAGATAAAGGCCAATTATCCAATAAATAATCCATTCATTTATGCATTTTTTGGCACCTATTTTGTACATAATTATTTATTCAACAAATAGAGCAACTTTGTTCATAAAAGTTGTAGATAATAATGTAAGTAAAAATACAAAATTGAGTTTGTGTAAAAATAATCCATTCATTTATGCATTTTTTGGCACCTATTTTGTACATAATTATTTATTCAACAAATAGAGCAACTTTGTTCATAAAAGTTGTAGATAATAATGTAAGTAAAAATACAAAATTGAGTTTGTGTAAAAATAATACACAGTGAACATTTTATGCACAAAATAAAAAGCCAAAATCTCAACTTCACAGACCCATATCTTGCGAATAAAAACTCCAAATCACCCAAACTCACCTTTAATTGTATATAGCATTTCATAAACTATTTTATAAAATTGGTTTCATAATTTTTGGAGTCCATATGCAGAAGTTAGGTTTTTGGCCTTTCTTGTATATAATACCTGATTAAAATATTCATTATATTCACTAATCAATATTTTTATAAATTACTATTTTTAGAATCTTGTAAATAATGTATATAATTCATATACATATTAGCCTTAGAATAAAACCAACAAGAATTTGTAGAATAAAATAAGTCTATATATGCAAAATACCTATGAGAAGGATGTACATAAATAAAAAAGAGAAAAGCATTCTTTAATTATTTCATTCTTTTATATTTTAATTTATATATTATTAAAAATACCAAGCTAAAATAAAAACAAATAAAATCCATTAAATAAATACAATGTATATAATATATACGTAAAGTACCTATAAGTATACTTACATATACATAGACCTATTTATTTAAAAATACAAATAAACTTATAAAAATCAAACAAAAATATCTTTACACTCACAAAAATAAATTATAAATTTATAAAATAAGCCAAGAAAATAATAAAAGAAAATAAATAAATTAAAAATAAAATACCCAAAAATACATGTAAATACATACATATACACATTATTAAAATAAAACTATAATAAAACACCTCGAAAAATTCAATAAAAATCATAAACAAATACTAGATGAAATAATACACATTTTTTATTTTATGAGAAAAAAATAATAAAATCATTTAGGGCGTCAAATAAATCAATCTTCCATCAAGTCCTCTATTTTGGCGTTTAGCGGCTGAGGTGGACCAACCAGGTCCCTCCGCGAGTTGACTCCAGTCAACTTGACCTCTAGCCGCTCGATGTGACGCAGCCCGTCTCTTCGCCCATCTTCTCCCATTTTTCCCGGACACACCATCCATCAATCGAGGATGCTTCCTTCACAAGAATTAATCCCTAATCATCCATGACGCCCGCCGATTCTTTAGATCAACCTAATACTCTCTAGATCATGCAATAATCGCCGGTCAATAAGGCCACTCGCCAATGTTTATAAATAACAAGCTCCGCCTCCTTCCTCAGATTTGGCCACTTTTATTCCAACCTAAAGCCTAGATCTCGTTCCTGGATTGTTCCTCGTGACAGGGGGAGTAGCCCAGCGCCGTGACTCGGCCGGAGGGAGGAGATTTTGACGCGGCGGAGCTCCGGCGTCCGCCCTGCTCCCTGGAGGCCCCCAGGTATAAGAGCTGCCCTTTTCTATGCATTTTTAGTTAGTTTTAGATTCTAGCTTTTCATTCCCGTCATTAGAATAGGTTTTGATTAATGCCTGTAGTTTAGAAATCGAAATTCGAAGTTCGCCGGAGCTCCGCTCCGACGACTTCTCCACTGTGGATCTGACCGTATCCGACCGCCCCGTTCACCCCATTTCGAAGCCCAACGCTTTCTCCATCTTTCGCACGCATTTGTTCAACCCAGGACCCTAGGTCCTGGCGAATCGGGGCTCCTCCTCCGCCGTTCGTCGGAGCCCCTCCGCCCATCTCCATTGTGCACCGTAGCTTCAAAACCCCGGGTCGAGGAGCAAGCTCTCTCGCCCGCGGTTCTTCCTGTGCAGGTACTTCGAAGAATCGAGCCCAACTGGACTCGCACGGATCCGGGAAGAGGTTCCTGGGGGCCCTTTTCTTCTCCGACCTCGCTTCATCGACTCGGACCCTCAGGAGCCATGAAAACGCCATCAATCGACGCGGGACGCTCCCAGCTACGTTCAGAACACTTCAGACTCGCTGGGGAACCCTAGAGGAGCCCACGCTCTTCGATCCAAGCTCACCAGCTCCGAGCTTCTTCCCCGTTCTTCCAGGGGGCTTCAGCGCCGTCGGATCAGGAGAGCCGCCCCAGATTTAACAGCAACCGTCCGATGGAGCACCGTATCCACCGTCAGATCAGCGGGGTTGATCTAATCTCAGCGCTCCATCGGCGAAGCGTCATCGGGCGTCAAGGAGGCGAAGCGTGGCAAGTGAAGAGAGCTCCACCGTCGGATGCCACGCCTTGTTTAGGGGTAATTTTCACATCCAGCCCCCTTACTTTTTGTATTTATTATTTAATGCCAAAAATAGAAGTTTCAGTTGTAAATAAAAATGTATATTTTGCGGGAGGACCCCCGATGTTTCAAGATTTGCACTTTAGTCCTCCCGTGCCTCACGTGCAGCAACCACGTGAGGCGCGTGAAAATTTGCATCTAAACCCTGCCGGGTTCCTGTATTTATTAAATGGTCCTGAAAATAAAAGTTAAAGTGTATTTTTGTTGTAATTTTTGCATGTATGCCCCTGCCACTATTTTATTTGCAAAAATACCCCTGCCAGGCCATTTAATTTTTGAAGGCTTTGTCAATTTATTTTATGCTTCATATTAAATCGAAAAATCTTGCAAAAATAGACTTAAGCTCCTGTTTGGTCATGCTTGAACGCCATATTTTTAGTTTTGCATTTTGTTGCATTTTTGCATTTATTAAAATTCAAAAACATGTCTTTTATTCCCTGTCTAACTTATAAAATCCCAAAAAAATAGGAAAATGCCTCGAAAAATTCCAAAAAATTACCTATGGTGTATTTTGACCTATATTAGTGTCAGTCCAAAAATCCCTAAAAATCTCAAAAAGAAAACCTTAAAAATTCAAAAATACCCAAAAACTTCAAAAAAAATATAAAAAATCAAAGAAAAATCAGAAAAATATAAATCAGGCCCTATTTATGTTATATTTTATTATCGTTATTAGAAAATTAGGGTGGAAAATTTTTGGGGCTGTTAGCTATTTTTAATCTCTATTTTTGTGACAGCCAGTACCTAGTCCAATGTTTGCTATTATTTAGCTATTTAAAAAAATACTAAAAATGTTTGCAAAAATACCCAAAAATCATAAAGACAGTAAAAAGCCATGAAAATTCCAAAAAGACCCTTTTCCTGAATTTTTGACTATTTTTGAGTATTTTTGTGAATATTCTAATACTCCCTTTATGTATATATATCTATATATCCTAAAAAAGAAAAAAGAAAAAAAATATTCTATATATGTAATTAGTTATATGTATTCTCATTAATCTTAACATAAAAAAAGAGGAAAAAATATATATATATATATATATTATATTTATATATACCTATATATATATTACATGTATTATAAGCTATATACTTACCCTCTATGGGTATATATAATTAATATATTTGTATTATATACATATATATAATACTTAATTATTATATTTTAATAATGTTAATAAAAAATAATAATAAAAATAAAAAAAATAAAAAATAAAAAAACCCACACAAGGATGACTGTGATTGACATGTAGGCTATTGCATTTTGTGTTGCTCTCTGTGGTTCGACCTCTACATACTTGTCACTATACATTTTATGGTAGAGTAAATAAAGATTAATTCACATTTGTTTTGAGCTTGATTGTTGTATTCTTTGGATTGTGGGTTAATTGCTGATCAACCCCCATAGTCTGCGAGCGGTCGCCGCAGCGACACCTTTGTATTATTTATTTATGGTGACCCTCGTGGTCTGTGGCGCGTTATCACGCATCACTCCCCCCGACTTAGGGTAGAAGATCCCTAAATATAGGCAAGAACAAGAGTGATGAAATAGAATGAATCATGAACACTCGACTCATCCACTTCTCCTATACTTAGGATAAAGTACATCCTAAGCAAGGCAAACACACTGATCGAGGTGAACAAGGGAAACGGTAGATGTAAGTAAGGAAACGAAAGCGAATATACAAGGTGGTGGCTATACAATAATCAAGAAGGTAGAAAGCGTACCTTCTTTTTTGACCACTGAGGAATGGATCTAACAATGTATAAGTCGATATCAGGGTCTAGTGTCACTCAGTATCCTCTGCCCTATTTCCCCCTAATTTATTCCTTGTCAATCAAGTCATCATGATGACTGGGTCTCGGGGTCTAGGGGAACTCAATGTCTTTGACACTTCATTATTTTTCTTTTCTTTTCTTTATTCTTTTATTTTGAAATTAAATACATTATTTTATATAATATTTATACAGTATTTTATGTGAACTATTAAGTGTTTATTTTGACAAATTAAGGATATATACATGAATTTAGCTAAGGATTTAAGGTTGAAATGAAAGAATAAAGGTGATGAAATGAGGATTCATCAGATATGTACAAAAGAAAAATCTAGGATATAATCTTCATGACAAAATGGAGGTGCACCGACTAGAGAGGAATGAGAGAAATCCGCTAAGTCAGGATAAAAGTTGCTCTAGTCAACCATCTCAATTTTTAAGAGGCGAGGATCACGAAGCTCACGATAGTCAAGTCAAGATATGAACATACAAGGCACAAATGCACAGAATGATCAAATACACACAAACCTAACACAAATCAAACCCCTCAATTCACCAACTCAACACTGCAAAGACGGGGAAGGTTTGGTCTTTTATCTTATCTTTTTTAGAGTTAGGTGACAAACAATTATTTACAAGCTCACAGGTGCGGTCTCTTAGAGTGGATGTGTCCGAGTCGATGTACCACACCTACTAGAACACCAAATCACTTTGTCTAAGGTCAGAGGAAAGTGCTTGCAGCAATATCAGGGTCCAAGAGCCGACTCAAACGCTTAAGGCAAAAGTCCAGTGTTGGGGCTTTATTCCTTATATGTACGTACTTCTCTCAGTCAAGAGTGTACTCGTGACAATGAGGGGGTTACTCTATCCAAAACAATGATATTTGTCATACATTTCCTTTTAGGGTCGAGTTTAGTTAGCAGTTTAAATTTGTTGGTTATCATTTTTTTTAATCATTTTGGAAAGGAAACGTATAACGAATTTTTCAATTCCTTTTATTGCCTAAGTCCAAGAAAACATGAGAGAGGAATTCAGAAAAGTTGATGCACAAAAATATATGAATGTAAATGCTAGAGAAAGTGATGCGCACTTGACTCTAGTAGTTTACATGCATGATGATCCATTCATAGAAATAAATCTATGGTATATGTGTGCAACAGAAATCATCATAACATGAACTTCTACTCGGGAAGAACAAATTTATTAATTTGACCAAGTCCAAATGATCTATAGGAACATAATTCTATTAAGTGTAAGGACCTAAGTATACTGGCTCAACCAAATAAAAACCTAAGACTAGGAGTTTCAAGCACAAAAAATAAAGAAAATCGAAAAACATAAAACACAGAAAACAAAATAAAATAAATTGAAAAATTAGGAGGAATAAAGATAGAAGGCGAGGAAAACATGAAAAATCTTGTGGGCCCCCAAGTATAGAAACACTTGGTAAAATATGCCCAAGAATGTCCAAGTGTTCAAAGTATCGATTATTACAATAACTTATAAATGTAACTCTCTCACAAATGAAAATAAAAATATATTCTAGGAGCTAAACTATAAAGTTTCTGCTCCTCTCGAGCTCTTGCCGGCTTTGATGCTCTCTCCTATCAGCTCAGGAAGAAGGAGCCGATCTTTATGTCACTCGGGTGCTCCGGCTCTCCTAAGAAAGTCATCCTTGCTCTATGGGCCATCGCAACAAAGTCAATAAAAGAAGATGATTAGAACAGATAAACAATTATTGAAAAAAAGAACTAAAGATAAAAAATTTATACAGTTAATATGTACACTTTATCCTATGCGTTGCTCCCCGGCAACAGTGTCATTTGATGTGACGATCAGAATGAGGTACCAAGGTCTCCTCTTGGAGGGCATGCGATATCCGACAAGTTGGATCCGACAATCGTTGTATCAGCCGCTCTCTTGATGTGTGCACCCCACTTGATCTAATTGATCAATAATCAACAATCAATCCACACACACATATGCAATAAAAATGTACGTAAAGTCAAAATTTACTTTATTTAACTCTAGAAAATGTGTATAACGGATAAGCAGTAGAGAGTCCAACTTTGGGGAGAAAATTGTTAGGAAGGTTAATTATTAATAATTATTTCTAATTAATAACAATAATTATTATTTTTGTACTTTTTAGATTTTGTTCCTTTTTTATGTGGGTTTTAAACTAGTGCCAGCAACATAGAGGTCATTGTTGCACTTCTCACCTTGAAGTACTACAAGAGTAGTACCCTTGGTAAGCTCCTGTTGTCCATTACCAAATATGTAAAATAGCCATCCTTATTAAGATTTCTTGTTGAGATCAAGTTCATATGCATATGACAAGTGTCTCACCTCCTATAGCTTAAAGAGGACTTTGGTAGCATTTTACAAGATGTTGTCACCCATGCAAATAACAATGTACAAGGAACCATAATATATTATAAAAATGTCAAAATCACTTGAAGTGTATGGTGCAACAAATTCCATGTTGGAGGTTAGATGGAGGGTTGAGTCATTGTCGAGTAGAGAATAGATGCCATCTATGCCTACATTCACCAATCACCATGTCATGTTAGACACACCGAGCATATCTTGGTCAGCAATAACAATAGCAATATTTATCCTTACCATTCCTTTCTTGCATCTCCCATCTTTTCTGGCTTTTGGGTTGGAATCAATATTTCTTGATGCACACTTTTTCTACAATATTGTTGATGCTTGTTTCTTTCACTGCTATTTATGTATTTTTTTTTTCTGTCCCTATTTTCGTTGACCACAACCTATGCATGTGAAGAATCATGAGAATTTCCCCTCGGCTCTTTGTTTAGAATACCGACCTTAATGATGTCTGAGGAAGTAAATTCATCACAGGTGAAGTTAGAAACTCAAAATTTCACCCAACTGTTTCTAACGATAGCAAGTAGCAGCGAATCTAGAACTTTATCTCAAATTTTATCCTCATACTAGAATGCACATTCATACTACCATGAAATTATTAAGATGATCTGGAACATAAGTACAAATCTTAATCTCGACTAAATCAGTCTCTTGACAAGTTACACCTTGTTGTTCCCTGTCTTCAAAGTACACAAGTTCTCTAATTTAGATTGAAATGTTCATGCACAGAGTCTCGTACTGAATGTAATTCTGCGTATTATCTTGTTGGATAAAAATGCAACTATTCATGCTCAATCTCAAATTCTCCATCTCTCTGTGATGTTGGTTTTTTTAAAAAAACGATTCAAAGTTTCATTCATCTGGCATCATGCAAAAAGTTCAGAATACAAACCCAACCCGATATTAACTCACCTCCAGCATAATAGCAGAGCGAGGCACATTCCCAAAAACAAGAACAAGAACATCCAGCAATCAGCAACCCAAACACAAAAGCACCAACTCCCACCTACCAGAGTATTTAGCTGTACAAAATAGCAGAAGTTTAAAACTAGATTGCATAAAGCCTAGAAGTTAGACGTCCAAAAAGGTCGGCACTGCTCCCACTACTCATTATCAGCTGTAGAAATCTGACATTATCAGTTTATTTTTGATGGACCCAACAGATTTCTGGATGACAAAAACTGTAAGGTGCATGTTGGAGTATAAGTTTTATGCGTCATATATATATATATATATATATATATATATATATATATATATATATATATATATAAGGGAGATGGGCCCATCCCAGTTGTTTAGTCCCACATCTACTAGTTTGGAGATGTGGAGACTCCGTGGGTGCTATATATAGAGCCACACACCCATGTAATCCATTGAGAAAAGTGCAATAGACATACCAGCCTTCCGAGGCATCTCCCGTGGTATCATCCCGCTCCTCAGGGAGGAGGGTTCCACATAAAATTCTTTTGTGTTCTTCCATGTTTACTCATTCTCTATTATGCTATGTTTATCAATTATCGCTTCCGCTTCCTATTTTCTAATATGGTTAGAGCGGGTTTGATTCTCGAGGTTTTAATTTTTTTCCGTTCGAGATTGGATTTTTATTCGTGAAGGTCCAAGATATTTTGGGGTTCCCGTCAGGAAACCCTAGATCTGATTTATGTCAGCATTTTTCTCCTTGCACGATGCTCCACGTTCAACCACAGGTCTCCAGGACCACTCTAGGCCGCATCACGCACCCCACAGCCCCTAGGCTTCATCTTCAATCAGGTCGCATCTTCAATCTCATCACCCAGGCGCGCCTCGCGTGTACCAGGCGAGCCCTACTCTGGCCTTGCCCTCGCGTTCCCAACGCGAACACGCAAGCGGCGCAACCCCATCCGATTCTCCAGGTGCGACTCCCAGAAACAGCGGCGGTGCATCCCAAGTCGCAGGTGACACCTTCCTCCCATGACAAAATCCCAGATCGCTCCCCTAGGTGGGTGATGAATCCACATTTCATCATCCTTATTCTATCATTTTGGCCTCAAAAACCCTAGCAAATGCATGTAAATACACTTAATTCCCGCATCTTAGCATCCATGCATGTGCATATAAATAGTGTATAAAATATTGTATTTGAAGCCAAAATTATAGAATAAATAAAAGAAAAGAAAAAAATAAAATATTTTAAATATTTTATGACCCGAAACCCGAGACCTAGACATCTCGATGAATAGGTCGACAAGGAATAAAGTAGGCGGAGATAAGGGCCAGAATACAATAAAATTCCCTTTCATTTTATTCATTCTTTATACATTTTGGGGCCTATTTTTGGTTTCACTTTTTGTACTTCAAATAAAGAAACTTTGTACATGAAAGTTGTAGATAATTAATTAAATAAAAATACAAAATTAATTTCACTAAAAAATAATGTACAAATAAAAAGTTATGATCTGAATAAAAATCCAGAATCCCAACTTCCCAGACCTGTATCCCCCAAATAAAAGCTTGAAACGCATCAAAATCATCTTTAATTGTATATAATTTAAAATAAGCTATTTAATGAAGGTGGTTTCATATTTTGCGGAGCCACGATTTGAAAGTTGAGTTTTGGACCCCACTTGTATACTTGTACATATTAAAATATTCATTTTATTTATTATTCTTGATTTTCATAATTTTATATTTTTATAATGTTGTAAATATTATTTATAATATATTTGTACATTAAAATCAGAATAAAAACTTAAAGAAAACATAGAATAAAATACTTGTGTAAAAAGCATACATAGGTATAATACCTGTATACAAACATGTATAATTCATTCTTATATTTTATTAAGTGTACAAAATACCTCAGAAAAATAAAATAAAAATATATTTAATGTATAAAAATATTTTATAAATTTATAAAATAATAAACAAAAATAAATAAATTAAATTTACAAAATAAAAATAAATTATTAAAATATATAGATATATGTACCTATAAAGACTATAAAAGGGTAACTTGTAAATTTATACCTCATAAAAATAATTAAAAATCTTATTAAAATACTTTATAAAATAGTAAACATTTTTTTATTGAATAACCTAAAATTAATTAATTCATTTTCTATTTTTAATTGAATTTACAAACCATTTTTCCAAGGATTTTTCCTGGTTGGTCCACGTGGACCAACCAGGAGACAGTCCACGTTGACAGGCGGTCAACTGGTTGTCCTCCCTCCCCTGCCATGCGTCAGACCTGGTTTTTGTCCATTTTGGCGGAATTTTCTAGGTCAACTCTTTCACCCTTTCATGTCGAGCTCTTCGTGACTGTTGTTCCTCGATATCCCCTCTTTCTCGCCCTAGGCTTTCCTAGGGCCGAGGAGCGGCGATTCGAGCCATCTTCCTCGACCATTGGACTATCAGAGTCGCAGAGTCAAACCCTTCATATTGAGCCGCGACCTTCCATTCCAAGTTTGAACCCCTCCCACATAGGCTTAGCTCCCTTTTCCAAGCCCGCGAGCTCGAGGAAGGTGACAGCTTCCTCTCCAGAGCTTCAGGCCGGTCGAGCGACGCCCGAGGCGGCTCCAATCAACTCCGCCATCTCCGACGTCGAGGTACTCCTCCCTCTGGTTCTAACCATCGAGGCAGCCACTTTCTCCCCTTTATTTTCGTCGCATTTTGTTCGCCTTAGCATTAGGATCGTTTCCCCAAGAATCTCCGAGTTTCGTCTCTCGAATCGCCCTAACGATCACCCTCGCCGGAGCTCGCTCCGGCCATCACTTCGAGCCGCCGTTATTCGCATCCATTTTGCCTACGCGGGGTCCAGGCACTTTGCCCTGGACCCTCTCACGTCTTTTTGCAGGTCAAGGAGCATTGACTCGAGCCTGGGGCTCTTTTTGTATCTCGCCGGAGTTCCGTGGAGCTTCCCAGCTCCGCCGCCCTCCCGCGCGAGCCTTGGCCGTCGCCGAGGTTTTCTGGAGCGCCTAGGAGTTAGAGATGACCACCAGGAGTCTCCAGGCCATTTTTGAAGCCCAAGGAAAGCCGAAGGACGGAGCTAGAGCTTGGGGAAGTTCGCCTCGCCGACGCTCCTTCCCTGTTCTTGCTCCGCCCCTCTGGACCGTCGGATCGAGGCCCGAGCTCCAGGAGCACAATAGCCGTTGGATCCTCCCACGTCTTCGCCGTCAGATCAAGCCAAGGGATCTAATCGCTGCAGTCCGTCCGCGAAGCGTCATCGGCTGTCCTTCACGCGCCACGTGTCAAGTGGCCTCTCCACCGCCGTTGGATTGCTACTCTTTGGGTATTTTGCATCTTTCGCCCAATAAGTTTTTGTATCTATTTTTACTCCATAAACTTTCATCTGTAGTTTAAATAATTTTTGAATAGTTGCATCTAGGCCCCTGAACTTTATTTATTTGCATTTCGGTCCAGTCCACGTCACCTCACGTGACTTGTGCACGTGGGGTGGTAGTGATTTGCACTGGACCCCCTACGGGTTTATTTATTTTGATTTAGTCCAGGAAATATTTTGTAATGTGTATTATTTTTGGGTAATTTGCATATCAGCCCCCGGGTTTTTAGATATTGCATTTAGGTCCTCCCCAAGCGCGTGCCAGTCATGCGTGGGGGTGGGTATTTTGCAGGCGTGCCCTCGCGGTTTTTTTGGTATTTGTATTTGGTTCTGGAAATATATTTATTAGTTGTAAACTTTGTGGAAAAATTGCATTGTGGCCCCTGGATGTTGTATAATCACATTATGCCCTTGCTAGTAGTGTAATTTCTTTTTGTTGTCTCTATTTATTCCATGCATCTATAAATTGCTAAAAATTACCAAAAAATTAGTTAAGCTCCTGTTTGCTTGCTCTTTCTCGCCATATTTTTGTTTTGCATTTTTCTTGCACTTTCATATTTATTAAAAATAAAAAAACATGCACTTTCAGCACTGTTTGCATTCGAAAATCCTTAAAAATTATAAAAACTTCTTTAAAAATTCCAAAAAATTACCTCTGTGTATTTTCGCGTGTTTTGACTTATGACCATAAATCATTAAGAATTTCAAAACAAAAACCCTAAAAATTAGAAAACTCCAAAAATCTTCATAAAAATCTAAAAAATTCAAGAAAAATCCTAAAAATGCAATATCAGTTTCTATATTTTTCGTAATTTATTATCTTTCAATTAAAATTAAATTGAGGAATTTTGAACTCTGATTTCTATTTTTCATCCTCATTTTAATTTCGGCCAGTAGCTTAATTCAATGTTTTCTAGTATTTTTTATTTTAAAAATACCAAAAAAATTCAGAAAAATCTCTAAAAATCACAAAAAAAACATAAAATTATAAAAAGCCAAAAACCATTTTATTTCCTAATTTTTGAATATTTTTCCTTATTTTTATCAATCCTTTCTCTTCTCTTTTCTTATATTGTGTATATATTCTATTTATAAAAACATAAAAAAATATTTATGAAATATAAAAAGATAACATAAAATCAGTAAAATTAAAATAAAAATATAAAAATATAAAATCCAAAAAAATTAAATAAAATATATATAAAATTAAAAACCCACAAAAATTTGTTTGTTCATAGGCACTTGATCACATATCACATTTTATGCATTTTTGCCCGATCTATCTTGTTTGCTCCCTGTGTTCGACCTCTACACACTTGCACACTATATACATTTTGTAGAGTTATAATAAATTTTGACTCCACCTCTATTTTCATTGCTTGATTTGATTGTCGTGGGTTAATTGTTGATTGTTGTCCGGATTTCTGAGTGGTCGGTTCAGCGACTAAGTTCTCGCCTTGTGAGGAACTTAAGACCACTGATTTTTGGATTAATCTGTGGGCTCCAGCAGATCTTGGCGGTAGCACTCAGATCACCTCCAGGGGATTCTTCCAAGACAACATCACCCCCACTAGTAAATAGGCGATATCCCCTGCCAATTCCCCAAGGCATCTGCGATGAAGAAGATCTAGGCGGCATCCCTTGGCGAGACCTCCTCCAGCCCGACCCCCTCGTGCCTACATGCGATGGCAGCCCCTCTGGCGATGTCGATGCCCTTTAAGGCTCTGCATCCTCTCGCTGGACCCCAAGGGCTCCGCATCCAGGGCCCCTCGCACACCTCGCTGCGGGTCCAAGCACCCCATTGAGCTTCCAATCTCCATCGCTTCCAAGCGCATTGGAAGCGGACGCTCCTCCTCTCTATTCGCAGGAAGCGCGCAGGCAATGCATGCTTCTCGTTTCCTGATCCGATCTTCTGGTGGCACACATAGGCATCCATGCTCATCAGGGCATCATGTTTACTTGATTAGGGTTCCTTATTGGGAACCTAAATAAAGAAGAGACCCCTGCTTAACCCAGTGCTGAAAAAAAGAGCGGGTTGATGTGTTTTAAAAAAAGGGAAGAGCAGGAAAAAATGGGGCTACTGTAGCTTAAAAAAAATAGTGAAATAGCCGAAAAAAATGTGATGGCTATTAAAACAATGGAAATAGCCGAAAAAACTTGCAAGAAAAGCCATAAAAAATGGTTAAAACAACTTAAATAAATGGTAACATAAATAAATTTGTGACGGCTTATTAACTAAAATAATAATTTGAAAAGCCATGAAAATTTTTGAGAATGTTCATGTTTTTCCCCCATTTTATTCCCAACATTGTTGATGTTGATTTTCCGACAAGTATGGGAGAAAGGGGGAGTATATGTAGAGTCACATGCCAGTTTGTCAGATTTTCCAGATTCTCCAGAATGCAGGTCATTCAGATTCAGACTCTACAAATTACACTAGTAAAAGACAAAGAACATGCCACGGTTGTGTATCGTGGTGTAATGTCTGATTATCGTGGCCCACTAGAATTGGCCACGGTAATATTATCGTGGTTTATACCACCGTGTCTTATAGTTTACCGTGGTCAAAGAGTGTAATCTTTAGTCACGGTGGATTTATTGTGGCTATATTGTTTTGGCCACGGTAATTATTCCGTTGTAAAAACTTTCAAGTCACGGGTAAATAGCATGGCAAATCCTTTTATGCCACGGTAAGTAAAATGTGGCAAGCAACACCATGCCAAAGTGCATAGGTTTTGACCGCGGTTTAATAGTTGTGGCTACAGAGATTTTGCCATGTGAGTTGTACCATGATAAAAATAGCAGACTTTAAAAAAAATCCAATGCATGTGTCAACTAATCTTTTAACAAAATCTCCTATGATATATGTATGGTATTCGGTGTCCATTCCATGTATTATCACAATCAGAATCATATGATGAACATGCACACACATGATAAATCCACGTACAAGCTAAAAAATGAACTTATGATAAACATAAACACACATGTTTAAAAAGTATATACTCATGCCAACAGAAGGTTTTTAACAAAATAAGAAGTAACTAAGGTTCAATTAGCTAATAAAATATTAGAAAGTATCTGAACTTTGAAATCCAATAATCTTATATATAACATAAAGACCGCTATAAAATTAAATGCTATTCATCTAAGGCGGAATCATCAAAAGCTGCATCATTTTCTGAATCTTCATCAGCATCTCTTCTTGCACCCATGCCTTTGTTCATTCCAGATGACGAACACTCTCTTTATGATGAACAAATCCGGTAACTTATGTTGTGTCTGAGGAGATAGAAGAAAACTCATTATTAGGGTGTCGAAGTGCCATCATGTGCTCCTGACACAATGAAATAAAAAAAATCAAGTTAATACATATATTAAAATGAATTTGTAACATAATTAACTTATCTTACATGTTGCTTTTTCGACCCATGCGATGAGCTGCATGCATTAACTTTGATCGATTATGCGTATTTCTACATTGCATTGCCTACAACAATATAATTCCCATAAAAATTAATATTACCAAGTAGATCAAAATTGAATGTAATGTCACCAATGTCGAACGATATCATCGATAGGAAACATGGCATAATATAAACCAAAGATTATAGGGACGGGAACTCCTTATCACAAAAATAAACATAACTTCATGAGCCATCTACAATACTAGTTTTAAGGTTTCATATTCATGAATACTCCTGAACTAACCACTAAATATATGAATTTATACCTTATATTCCTTGGATGTCAAATAATCAACTAAAGTTCTCCAATCTTCTTCAGTTCCACCTTCTGGCACATTAACAAGTAGTTGACTTATTGGTATGCTCTCATCAAATTGCTACAAATATAGATAACAAGTCTGGATTATAATTCTATATATGAATTCATTACAGTGATAAACCTATAACATTAAATAAACTGATTTTCTTACATCTCTCTTAGTTCAAAATCATCAACATTGATGCAACTCTGAAGCATGCAAAAGAATCATCTTATCCAAATCTTTGTTGCTTTCCCATGAAAATGATTCATGAAATATATTCTGATTAAAATTTTCATATAAAATTGTGAACAAAGACCCGCCAACCATAAAAAATAATGACCCAAGCCCAATCTTGTCAAAATGACCCTCCAAAAAAGGATGAACCTAAAAATACTTATGCGACATTAAGTGAGAGGCTTTCTCTAATCCGTTTTCAAGATAAAAAGCATTGTTGAGAATAAAAAATGAACATCAGAAAGATAAAGACATCATCTCATCTTAAAGCTTCTAATTTTATTCGCAAAGATGGAAGCACCAACCAGCATTTGCCATGCAAATCTAACATCCAAAGCTTCTTCAATACCTTTATGCTTATTATCCTTCTCTAGAGCCCATCTGGTGGGAACACCACCATGATACTTGCTCTCTTGTTGGTGTCAGCTTAAGAAGTTGCTCTCACAATCCAAGTGATATCGCTAGATGGGATCAATCCAAATGCCAGGAATTGCTTTCCGTTTCACGTTGCTCGAGTCCTCATGCAGATATTTGTTGCAAGTGCTCAAGGTAGATTCTATCAATGCATTTGTTTTTTTATCTTTGTACACTGACAGTTGCCTTCCACACTGTTGAAAGTTGATATGGGATGAGGTGGGAGATGATGATGCTGAGAGAGAGCTAGTACTCCTTGAGATAGAACAAGAATGTTTAGAAATTTACCATAGAAAAGTCGACATGGAGAATAGTTATCGAGCACAGCTTCAGCAAAAGTTGGCAGATTCAGAAGTAGGGTCGACTCACCTTCGCCTTTCACTTGGCGAAAAATCCTTTCCTGCACTAGTACAATTAAACACAATTATATTCTGATTCAATGGATGGAGAGCATTTAATTTGATGCCACCCTTAATTAATATTGGCATGCTCATGTAAGTAATATAATTCCGATGACAACAAGAGAAAATGGTGGTAACTTTGTTAGAACATCTTGACTGAATTACCCCTGCACTGTAAGAATTAAAGCAGAAGAAGAAAGAACAGTAAAACAATTCCAGGAAGTATTGATGCATATCCAGAAGATATGCATGGAGAAGTTGCTGATCAGGGCTCTAGCGGCATTGGTCCGCCTGAGTGGGTAGTACTTGTGCAAGTACTCGGTGCGGAGCTGCTCCCAAGTGTAGACAAACTTTCCCAAATGCTTCAGCCAGGTGGCTGCTCTGTCAGCTAAGGAGAAGGGGAAGGCAATCATCCTAATGGTGTCCTGGTCCACCTGTACAAGATGGACATGTCTAGGCTGCTGGTGGGAGCGGGAGCGCTGGGACGAGCTGCTGCTGCTACTCGGATCGCCTCGTGCCTGAAGACAAGGCTGTGAAGCCGTTTGTGCCTTCTGGAGACACATGAGTTGTGTCTTCAGGTCACTCAGAGTCTGTGCCATCTGCTCCATCTGCGTGATGCCCTGACACTGCTTCTTCTCGATAATCTCCATCCGGTCCAGCTTCTCGCTGATAATCCCCATGTCCGCGGCTGATGACTCGGCCTGTGTTGCTGCTAATGCGGACGAACTGGAAGGATCGGCATCGACCCGTGCTATCCTCTGGTACTGCACGGTCTGTGGCTGCTGGGGTCTGCCCTGAGTGTACAATCGGGTCTGGGACATCACCATATAGTTCTCAGCCATCTCCTTGTAGATGGCTCACACCTGATCGTGGTCCTTGACGAAGTAAGACCCACCACAAGAAGCGTTCACCAAGCCCTGAAGCTCTGGTGTCAGCCCGTTGAAAAAGCTCTGAACAAGGTTCGGCTTGGAAATGTCGTGGTACGGGCATCTGTCTATCAGCTCTCTGAACCTCTCCCATGCCTCGTGAAACTGCTCGTTGGGGAGCATGGAGAAGTTGCTGATCAGGGCTCTAGCGGCATTGGTCCGCCTGAGTGGGTAGTACTTGTGCAAGTACTCGGTGCGGAGCTGCTCCCAAGTGTAGACAAACTTTCCCAAATGCTTCAGCCAGGTGGCTGCTCTGTCAGCTAAGGAGAAGGGGAAGGCAATCATCCTAATGGTGTCCTGGTCCACCTGACGGTCGTGGACGGTGTTGCAGATCATCAGAAACTCCTGGAGGTGGAGATGGGGCTCCTCTGTGGCGAGCCCATGGAAACGGGGGAGGAGCTGCAAGGTGATGGGGGGAACTTGAAGTCCCCCACGATAGCTGGTAGCACAACCCAGTGATGCATCAGGGTCGATCCGGGGTTGTGCAACTCCCGCATCGGTCTCGGCTGCTCTGCTCCTACCGCAGCTGCAGTTGCTGTTGCGGCTGCTGCGACTGATGCTGCCTCGTCTGGGATCCTCGGCCCGTCTCTACGCTGCTCTCGCTCTACTCTCATCTCCTCCATCTCATGCCTCATATCCAACATAAATGCTCCTTGATCCCTGACGAACCGCAAAATCGGCCCTTTAAGGGTGCGTTCTTAGCACCTCAACATGTCGATGCAGTCGGGCCGATTTCGGTCGTCAAAGAGATCACCTCATTTAAAGATATGCGATGATCAATCAAAATGAGGTGATCGTTATTTATTTTACTTGGCAAGAAACCAAGGTCGAACTCAGGGACACGAGCCTCTCTCGTATTAATCGGATTTAAGTATATTTAATCAAGTGTTGAATTAAAGCATATAGGTCAAAACATGGAGAGATACAACAATGCATTAAAATTAAACATGCATTTTTTTATCAATTTTTATAATGCACATAAATGATCATGCAAAGCGAATGATATGCCCCAAAAATCATAGTCACTTGAGCCATAGAAAAAAAATACGAGTTAAACTGAGTTGGCATTAAGAAGCATTCCACATTTAATAAGCAAATAAGCATGTCAAATAAAACAATCAGCACACTTAGATATTAGAATAATACACTACTGATCTTAGTGTCAAATTTAAAATTTAAGCATGCCATAATGAAGAGGATGAGAAGAGCTTCAAAATGAAACTGAAATCAACTCGATTGGAGCTATGTAGCTCAAGATATGCATAAAAGAAGACAGGGGCATAAATGCAAGAAAACATGAAATGATAACTACAAAAAGGTCCCTGGGAAGGATTAAAAAGTAAATATAATAAGTTCTGAGGCCTAACCTGTAAATTAACCATAAGCGCGGGGACCTTTTTGCAAATTTGGAGAAGTTTGAGGGCGGCTCTGCAATTTACCCAGAGTAGCACGTGCGATGCACGTGCTATCTAGGCTCGGAAGTCGGCTCAGATTCGGCAGAGGTTCGGAGGTGCTTCGGCTAGGCTCGGGTGATCCGAGGCTCGATGCAGGCTCGTGAAGGTTCGGAGCAACCGAACCTGGAGGCACGGAGACAGAGGCTAGGGCGTGCTCTGGTGACGCCACGTGGCTTGTTGGAGGCCGTTGGATCGGGATGATCCAACGGTTGCTGGAGAGGCGGGCCTAGAGCGACGTGGCTGAATCCGTGCCGTCAGATGATGCACATCCGACGGCAACTGCTCCTCCCTCTTCATCTGTAGCAGGCGGCGAGAGCTGAACTCCGGCGACGGAGCTCCAGCTCCGCCGCTCCTACCTGGGCCCGGTGGAGCTCGCCCGAGGCTCCTGGAGAATTGTCGATGAAGCTTCGAGCCTGGGCGATGCGATGGTCCCTCTGGTGAAGTCCATCAGATCATTGGAGTCGAGACCGGCCAAAGAGAATTGCCCTCCGGCGACGCTCCGATCATTGAGGGGAAGACCTGCAAGGTTAGTCATATAGCCGAAGCACGGGAAGTGGTTACGTGAGTGAATGAAATGGGAGCTCGTCAGGGTGAAGAATGTGGAGGAGCTCGGAGCTCCTCCGCCTCGCGGCGGAGGAGATGGCCGGAGGGTGATTGAGGGTTTGGAGGAAGGAGACGGTGAGCGGAAGGTTGCGCGAAAAAGGGGGAACGGAGGCGAAGCTAATGGAGTGGTCATCGGAGCGAGGGGATGGCCGGAGAAGGCTAATTAATTCGATGAAATCAAATAAAAAGACAAAGGAAGATCAGAGGGGCTTACCTGGTCGTAGGCGGAGTGATGGCTTGGGCTGAGCGTCAAGGTGGAAGCTCGGGTCTTCGCTGGACATGGCCAGCCGTTCCATGCAGCTCGGGCGGGCCTGGAGGCGCCGCAGCTCCGCCGTTCATGGCGGAGGGTCTCACCGGAGGGACTGCATCGTCGTCGCTCGATCCTCCGCCTCCCCCTGTCACAGGGAGACGGAGGAGGGCTGGGCGAGCCCTCGCGTAAAGGTGGACCGATTGGACTGACGGGAGGGGCAACGTATTTGAAGGGGACGATGGCGGTCGTGGTGGTGGTTGACGCGATCTTCGAGGGTTGTTGAGGAGCGAGTGGGACGACGACTGGAGTCATTTTTGAGGGCTGAGATGGACGAATTTGAGAAAACTCAAAACATGAAAGTTGTAGATCTTGACGAGATCTACAAGTTTCATGTTGGCCAAAACTGGAGATGAAATCAAACAAAGGCCCGAAATATTTTTGAAGGTATTTTTGAGTCTAAAAATACCACGAATTTTTGCTTTGTCATTTTTTGTGGTTTTTAATTTATTAAGGACTCTGTTAATTATTAGACATTAACATGGATTTATTGACAAACTTTTAAGCAAGGGGGTTAATTATGGGAAATAAAGATGATGAAACTGAGGTTCATCACCCCCTATACTTAAACTATGCTCGTCCTCGAGCATCAAAAAGAATGACTAAGTTGGATTAACCCCCTTGTGCATGTGAATACAGGATCCAATCTGATCAAGTCGACTCGGCTTCAGAGATCCAAAATTTTAGAGTTCAACCCAGCCTTAATCAAGAGGCTTCCAATTCCTCTACTTCTCTAGACTCTCTCTGATGTACATATAAACTAAAGGATATGAGTTTAGTGTTGACTGCAATTTCGAGACTACAGTCAAGTCTTCACCCAAAATCTTGGTCCGAGAAAATCTCCTAAGGACCCAATCCTCAGCACTAGGGAATAAATCCAATCTTGCATTCAGTCTACCGTCTCTTTAGTTGTCAGACTTAGAAAATGTAGATGGCAGGCCAGAAATGGAGGGCATGGGATTGTGTCAATTCTTCTCTCTCTCTCATTGGAACAAGGATTCTCTCTAGTGCCTTTTACGCAACACATTTTTTTTGGTGTTGATCAGTGCGTCCGTCAAGAGAAGTTGGAGCCGTCTGCACTTGTTTTCCTGGGAGTACACCGGGGTGTGTCTCTTTTGAGTACCTATCGTACCTTCTACACCCAGACTTGTAGCATTTACGATGCAGAGCCCTTTTTTGGTGCAAGCCCAACTCCTGGTCCTAATAGCGGTGGTCCAAGTGGACACTTTGAAAAGTTTGGGAGCGCTCGCCTTTGGTGGAAGCTCTTTGATATTTGACTTGGTGGAATGAGAGCTTTTCTTTGAATTTCATTGACTTGTAAAATTTGTGGCTAGCTCCACTGCTTTTACCAAGAGTTGGCGCACACTGATCAACATTTTATTTATTTTTCACATCCAGGCACTTAGGTTAATGTCAAGAGATTAGTATAAAAATCAAGTTCTCATACTGGCTAATATTGCTGACACTCAGGTTTCATGAAGCCTTCATTGATTTTATCCCATCCTCGAGCATCATCAATTCAAATCCAAGCTCGACTTCCTCATCCCAATCCCTTAGGTGAAAAATCAACTCATCTCATCATTAACCGCAGTCGTGTATGTGATGTGCTGATCATATTCTTTCTGTCTGAGACTAAGCATGGAATATAGCATGCAAATCTAGAAACCTAGGGGAATGTGGATGATTAAGTCTAAGACCCTGATGGCTAAGGCTGGTTAACCTAAAATCTCAAAGACTTCTAAAAGCTAAGTCTCCTTGACCAATTCAGATCCTGGGTGAAAGTGTAAGTGTAGAGGACTAATCCAACTTCTTCATTCAAGACAAGAATTTTTTTTTCTGAAACTTTAAGAGATATTACAACTGCCTAAACTCAATTAAGTAGCTACAATTCAGCCAGTATGGATGTAAGTACAGGCTGAAGCCCGTTGCTTGAGGACGGGGCCTTACGCGATGTCCTCTAAACCATCCAATCTGCTAAGGGCGAACCCTCACTGAACGCGGCTTTCCTAATTGGGCTTAGTAGTCACTAATAGCTCCTAAAGATTTTTAGGGTTTTTCTCATTTTTATGGATTTTAATAAAGTTAATACACAAGTTAAACTCGACTTTCCTTGAAAAGAGAAGGCAAATCTTTTCGAAACCATGTCACACAAGAATAAAATTTTTCAAAAACATTTTCAAAAAATCATTTTCGAAAATATGTCTATAAAATAGTGTAACATAATATCGAAAAAACACGAAATCCTTTGAGTTCTCTTAGTCCAATGATTTTTACCTTAGCCAAAAAGTTTTTAATTTTTTTTTAATTTTTCAAAATTTTTCAGATTATAGCTAAAGTAAATATACGGTATATACGGTATACCCCCCTATACTTAAACTTTGCTATGTCCTCATAGCACTAGATGTTACAAGTACATAGGTCCATTTAAATATAGAAGAATATACGGGAGCTAAGAGGGGCTCCCCCCTATACTTAGGTTAGAAATAACCTAAGTATAAAGGCAAAAAAGGAAGAGTAGAGAAAATCACGGGGACTCGGGTCCCCCCTATACTTAGGCTGAGATTAGCCTAAGTATAAAGATGGGAATTGATGTTGGAAGGGACCCAAGGTGAACGAAGAAGAGGGATGGATTTACAAGTGAGCGGTTGAATCTTTGGAGATGAAATGGAGGGACTAAGGTTCTAGGGTGTGTGTCGCAACAAAGGCTCAATTCAAGCAAGCAAACCCTTAGTTTCACCAACTCACACATGAAACCAACCAAGGTTGGTTGATTATCTTGTCTGTTTTATTGGTGATAAAACGTTAGATAATTACGCGAAGAAAATGTGAATAGAAAATCAAGGCGTATGCGCGGGTGTTGCTCTCCCAAAACCGAATTTCACTCCATTTTAGGTTGACTTGCAATTAACAGTCCCAATTATATTTTGAATTATCACTGAATTAAAGTTAGCACATCAATCAGAAAATCATCGTCTACCGTTCATTCCATTTTCCATTAATCCTAGGTGATCAATCTAGGAAATGAAAGCCGTGAAAAACATGTATTCGATGAAGAAAAACGCGATATAGGCTAAGCGAGAAATCATGCAGTGATTTGACGATAAAAGCCGCGAAGAAACTGAGGCCGTTTTGAAAATCAAATCCAACATGTATGCAAGTCGAAAAAGCCGCACCTAATCATGCATCTATTAGCGGTGATTGATCTTCATTAATTTTAGCTAAGTGATGCGAGATTAAGTGCGTCTATAAAAATTAGTGTGTCCTACCTACGATCAAGCACGTAAAAATATTGAAAAATTAAAAAGAGCTCGGAGAGCCGCGTGCCTATCCTAGGTCGACACTCAAGTGGGGACGATCCCCACACAACCACGATCGTTCGATTACAATCGCGAGTCTTCAATCGAAGACCGCTGTAAAAGACGAATTATTATAAATGCAACAAAAAAATGCGAGACATTTTTTTTCTTTTCTTTTCTTCCTTATTTGCTCCAGGCATGCTCTTGTGGCTCCTCGCAGCGGGGAACGTCCTGCTCCTCGCCTCCTTGATCCATCAAGGGCCCTGCCACAAAAACAATGATTAGATATCAAAAAGGAAAGAAAATTTTTATATGCAAAATATGTGGTTAATTGACCTATAAAAAGGAACACTAAATTAAACACACAAAAATCCAAAAAATAAAAGAAATGAGTCGTGTCCCCGGCAACGGTGCCATTTGACGAACCGCAAAATCGGCCCTTTAAGGGTGCGTTCTTAGCACCTCAACATGTCGATGCAGTCGGGCCGATTTCGGTCGTCAAAGAGATCACCTCATTTAAAGATATGCGATGATCAATCAAAATGAGGTGATCGTTATTTATTTTACTTGGCAAGAAACCAAGGTCGAACTCAGGGACACGAGCCTCTCTCGTATTAATCGGATTTATGTATATTTAATCAAGTATTGAATTAAAGCATATAGGTCAAAACATGCAGAGATACAACAATGCATTAAAATTAAACATGCATTTTTTTTATCAATTTTTATAATGCACATAAATGATCATGCAAAGCGAATGATATGCCCCAAAAATCATAGTCACTTGAGCCATAGAAAAAAATGCGAGTTAAACTGAGTTGGCATTAAGAAGCATTCCACATTTAATAAGCAAATAAGCATGTCAAATAAAACAATCAGGACACTTAGATATTAGAATAATACACTACTGATCTTAGTGTCAAATTTAAAATTTAAGCATGCCATAACGAAGAGGATGAGAAGAACTTCAAAACGAAACTGAAATCAACTCGATTGGAGCTATGTAGCTCAAGATATGCATAAAAGAAGACAGGGGCATAAATGCACGAAAACATGAAATGATAACTACAAAAAGGTCCCTGGGAAGGACTAAAAAGTAAATAAAATAAGTTCTGAAGCCTTCCCTGTAAATTAACCATAAGCACGGGGACCTTTTTGCAAATTTGGAGAAGTTTGAGGGCGGCTCTGCAATTTACCCAGAGTAGCATGTGCGATGCACGTGCTATCTAGGCTCGGAAGTCGGCTCGGATTCGGCAGAGGTTCGGAGGTGCTTCGGCTAGGCTCGGGTGATCCGAGGCTCGATGCAGGCTCGTAAAGGTTCGAAGCAACCGAACCTGGAGGCACGGAGACAGAGGCTAGGGCGTGCTCTGGTGACGCCACGTGGCTTGTTGGAGGTTGTTGGATCGGGATGATCCAACGGTTGCTGGAGAGGCGGGCCTAGAGCGACGTGGCTGAATCCGTGCCGTCAGATGATGCACATCCGACGGCAACTGCTCCTCCCTCTTCATCTGTAGCAGGCGGCGAGAGCTGAACTCCGGCGACGGAGCTCCAGCTCCGCCGCTCCTACCTGGGCTCGGTGGAGCTCGCCCGAGGCTCCTGGAGAATTGTCGATGAAGGTTCGAGCCTGGGCGATGCGATGGTCCCTCTGGTGAAGTCCATCAGATCATTGGAGTCGAGACCGGCCAAAGAGAATTGCCCTCCGGCGACGCTCCGATCATTGAGGGGAAGACCTGCAAGGTTAGTCCTATAGCTGAAGCACGGGAAGTGGTTACGTGAGTGAATGAAATGGGAGCTCGTCGGGGTGAAGAATGTGGAGGAGCTCGGAGCTCCTCCGCCTCGCGGCGGAGGAGATGGCCGGAGGGTGACTGAGGGTTTGGAGGAAGGAGACGGTGAGCGGAAGGTTGCGCGAAAAAGGGGGAACGGAGGCGAAGCTAATGGAGTGGTCATCGGAGCGAGGGGATGGTCGGAGAAGGCTAATTAATTCGATGAAATCAAATAAAAAGACAAAGGAAGATCAGAGGGGCTTACCTGGTCGTAGGCGGAGTGATGGCTTGGGCTGAGGGTCAAGGTGGAAGCTCGGGTCTTCGCTGGACATGGCCAGCCGTTCCATGCAGCTCGGGCGGGCCTGGAGGCATCGCAGCTCCGCCGTTCATGGCGGAGGGTCTCACCGGAGGGACTGCGTCGTCGTCGCTCGATCCTCCGCCTCCCCCTGTCACAGGGAGACGGAGGAGGGCTGGGCGAGCCCTCGCGTAAAGGTGGACCGATTGGACTGACGGGAGGGGCAGCGTATTTGAAGGGGACGATGGCGGTCGTGGTGGTGGTTGACGTGATCTTCGAGGGTTGTTGAGGAGCGAGTGGGACGACGACTGGAGTCATGAAGTAGTGTGCGAGGATGGTGGATGACTGGGGAAGACCCGACGGTGGTTGGCGAGGTGTGAGGGGCTCTGGAGTCGTGGAGAAAATTGAAAGGGGGAGAGGTGCGCGAGTGGAGATCGTGTGCGAGAGGGAGTCTGCTGGAGGTTGACGACGATGCGTGGCCGTTGGATCTGGAGATCCAACGGTGAGGATGAAGGCGCGCAGCGACAGCTATGATAAGATCCGAGGCGATGCGATCGAAGGGGTCAGGTGCTGCCACGTGGCAGGCTGTACGAGAGGCGGTAGCGAATGGCTTGGATGGGACCAAGGGGTCGATCGGATGGATGAGATTGGCCCAGGAGATAACGGTGGTGATTGCATCTCCAAACGCCGATCTGATGGTGGAGATCTTTGACACGGGGCGCATGTAGAGCGAGGCGGGGACGTGCGGTGTAGATGGAGTGTGGAGAAGAATGAGGGCTTAGGAGAAGAGGCGGATGTGGATAAAGCTGGGCCGTTGGATCCAATGAGAGATCCAACGGTTGAGGATGGCGGCGGAGGAAGACAAGGGAAGGGGGCCACGTGGCGCACTCAGATCGGGCCACGTGGCCCAATCAGACTTATTCGAGGGTATTTTGGATTTTTGAGGGCTGAGATGGCCGAATTTGAGAAAACTCAAAACATGAAAGTTGTAGATCTTGACGAGATCTACAAGTTTTATGTTGGCCAAAACTGGAGATGAAATCAAACAAAGGCCTGAAATATTTTTGAAGGTCCATATATGTGGTTTTATTTCTGTCTTTCAATTCTGCGCGGATCATATTGCATGTAGATTGTTGGAGTCAGGTACGCATTTCTTACTCTACATGCATCGTTGATTTCATCGCGCATCGGCTTTTTCGTCTTCTCCCCCTGTTTTTGACTTAATGACCAGGAGAACCGAACTACAAACAATTATTTAATCACTCAAAAATCACCCAAAAATTCAAACAAAAATGTTTTTATGTTTTTTATATTTTTTACTATTTTTGGTTAATTTTTGGTGTTTTTCTGATTTTTAGGGAATTTTAGAAAAGTCAAACAAGGATGAAAAACAAAGGCACTGTCCAGTCAGACTTGGAGGGTCAAATTAAAATGCAAAATGGCCCTATCAAGGTCTGAAGGTAATTTTCATGTAAAGTAGAAAATACAAGGAAAATTTAGGCACTGGTTTTATTAATTTTTGATTTTCCCATTATTTATTAGAATTTTTATGGGTTTTTAGGGGTTTTGTAATTTTTATAGGTTTTATAAGTCTATAAAATGACCAAACTTGGTCAGAAAATCAAACAACACAAAACAAACAATATCTAATTTTTTTGTAGTTTTTAAAGGTGTTTTAATATTTTTTTGTGATTTTTAAATCTAGACAGTAAGAAAAATGCTTGTTTTTGAATTTTTAAAAATAACAAAAAGAATCAAAAATATATCCAAAATTTAGAGAAAATTTTACACTATGGCAGGAGCCATGTATCCAATTTTCATCAAATTCGGAGTTGATTTGCTATTTTATTAAAATCAAATACAAAGGTACAGTGCATAGGGACCTGTACGCAATTAAGATAAGTTCCAGGGGGTCCGGTGCAAATTATCCAAGAACTCACACGCGAGGCACGTGACCTGGGCACTCAGGGACCAAATTGCAAGAAAACTTAAGTCCCTGGACTAAATAGTAACACGTACTAAAAGTCCAGGGGAGAAAGTGTAAAAAGCCCACGAAATATAGCACATGCATAATTAAAACATTCACAGGGGCATTTCTGCAAATACTAAAAACTTAATTTCATTCATGAACACCCTGAAACAACCGGCCCATACATGCAAATATCTCACCAAAGCACGTGTCGAAGCACGTGTCCCACTACGTACAGGGGTATAAAAGCAAATGAACTAAATGACGAGGTCCTCTATGCAAATTTCCAAACTAAAATAAAAGTTCTAAAATATTTACAGGCTAAAGATTAATAATTAAAAATCTAAGGGCCTAAGAGATATTTACCCTTTATTACATGAGGGCTAGAGTGGCGCCACGTGGCTGATTGGTCGGCTGGGAGTAGCGGGCGCCTCCTCGAGTTAACCCTCGCTCTGATCGACGGTGGAGGACGTGCCACGTGAGGAATCGGACGGCTATGGAGCATGGTGGCTAAGCCTCGCTGAGTCGACGGTCACGATCAAGCCTCCAAAGATCTGACGGTGATGGCAGCTCCTCAAATGGACGGATCTGATCTGAACTGGAGCTGGAGGACGATCGGACGGCTGCGGAGGATGCACGAAGAACAAGCGGCCGGCGAACTTCGATGGGCCGGTGCACGCACGGTGACCCTCCTCGTGGGCTACTAGTGATCGGAGAATATGTGTCTGGGCTCCCCGCGTCTAATGGTCCCCTCCGATGACGCAACGGAGCTCCATAGAGCTCAGGCAACGTCGGCGGAGGAGGAGCTGCTGCTCCAGAAGGTCGAGCCCTCAGATGGACTCGTTTGGACTTGCAAAACAAGGCAACAGACTCCTGGGTCGAGGGCAAAGTGCCTCGACCCGGTTAGGGGTGGTGAAGGTGAGGTGTGCGTCGGAATGAAGGGGCTCCGGCGAAGCGACGGTGGAGGAACCCCAATCCCAGTTCCGTGGCAAACTGGGTTGAACGAAGGGGTGGAGAAGGTTCGCGGGGGAAAGGCGGAAATGATGGATGATTCCGATGATCGAAACAAGGGCTAGGGTGGTCGGAATCGGGACTCGTCGGCGACGGGGCGATTTGGGCGAAAAACTAAATTAGAGAAACTAAGGGAGAACTAGGGGTACCTGATGGATGAGATCGATTGGGGAAGAGCTGGGGATGCTCCAGGTCCTAGCCTCAAGGGCCGTCGGTGCCCGAGGCTCGAGCACCACCTCTGGGCGGCGCACGACGGCGCAAAGACGCCGGATCGATGGTCCAGCTGCTCCCTCCTCACTGCAACACGGTCGGACGTGAGCTGTCACTCAGGCGGTGGTTATGGAGGTCCTAGGGTGGAGAGAACTGATCCAAAGATGCAAGAAAATGGAGGCGAAGCTCAGACTATATACGAGTGAGGGTCCGGCAAGAACTGGTCGGGCAGGGCACGGCGAGGCGCGGATCCCAATGCAGACAATCGGGCGAGGATCTCAGATGCACGAGGAAGAAGTAGAGCCCGGAATTTGCGGATTTGGGCGTCGGATCGAGTGCGGATAAAATCGAGAAATCGGGTCGCGGGCTCGGATCCGGAGCTCTGTGGTCCAGGGGGGAGTTGACCGGGGGGTCAACGTCCCCTGTGGACCAATCAGAGCAGGCCATGTCAGAAAGATTTAAAAATTCGAAATAAAATAATAAATGGCCGAATTATTAAAAACTCAAAACATAAAAAATGTTTATTTTATTTTTTTTCTATTTTTTTGTGATTTTTAATTATTTTTTTGAAATAAAAATAAGGTATGTACACTATAGTGCTATACATAGGTATATACACAATATTGATTTTTAATTTTTGATTTTTAATTAATTATTTTTGTACATTTTTATTCCCATTTTATATTTTATTTATTTATAGCATAAAATTAGGAATATTTTGATGTTTTTATTTATTTTTATTATTTATGTACAAGGGTTAAATAAATAAATATATACACTTATATACATGGTATATATACAATGTTCTTTTAGGGTTTTTATTTTTATTCTTTTTGATTAATTTTTATTTTTATGGTTTTTATTTTATTTATTTACACCATGAAATATGGAGTATATACAAATTATTAGGGATTTTAATTTATTTATTTACAAGGTAAAATAAATACAAGTGTGGTCTTATGTACATGGTGAATATGTACAAGGAAGGTTATTTTTATTTTCTTTTTAATTTTTCTCTTTTTATTTTGATTTTGTATTTTCAAATATTTACAAATATATACAAGCCCATTTTTATTTTTTTAGAGGAAAATATTTTTATTATATCTACAGATATATTTACACATATGAGCTCCCTATCTCTCTCTATTATGGCTTTTATGCGGTCAGGCCCATGCTGAGCCCTCCCTTGGGATTAGGTTGCTCAATATTTATTCTAAATATTTCTTCTTTTTCTTTTGTTTCTTTATTCTTTTATTTTTGCATAAAAACATGCTAATTAGTAGTTTTTACACCATGCATGATTTTTGGTAATTATTTGTATTTACAAGTATCTACATGCATTTGCAAAGGTTTTTGTAACTAAAATATAAGAATAAAGAGTGATGAATGAGTATTCATCAATGATGAAGCATAAGAGTGAGGTATTTCAGCCCTTAAGGCAGTGGAAGATCTTAGTGGAGAATCAGAGTTCTAAGAAGGTCAAGATTTTGTGTACTGACAACAGCTTGTAGTTTTGTTCATCAGAGTTCAATGAGTTCTATAATGAGGGTGTTGCGGGACTCACACTATTAGAGATACACCACAACAGAAGGGAGTTTGCAGAATGAATGAACAAGGCACTTCTTGAGAGAACAATATGCATGCTCTCTAATGCTGGTCTTGTTAGATCATTCTGGACTGAAATTATGAATACAACTTCTTACCTATGAATTACAGTCATGCATATGTTATCGACTGTAAGACACCCATGGAGTTATGATCTTGTAATCATGTTGATTATTGTGTTTCACTTGTCTTTGGTTGTGCTACATACATACTAGCATGTTGTTGAAGAGAAGTTGGAACCAAAGGCAATGAAAGGGGTAATTAAAATGCTATGGTGCAGGAGTAAAGGGGTATAGGATTTGGTCCCCTTTTGAGTATATAATAATTATTAGCAGGAATATTACTTTTAATGATAATTCTATGTTTCACTTGAGAGTGAGTTTGTTGATGAAGGGACATGCAATGATATGTATGAAGGGGTGTAGTTTGAATTGACATCAAGTAGTGATTAAGCAATTGATTACACAACTTATGATTAGGCTAATGTTGAGCATCTTGAAGTTGAGTGGCCATAGGAGAGGCAACCAAGTGTTGCAACTGATTGGCCCCATAGATATATTATAGATATGGCTTTGAAGACATGGTTACATTTGCACTGCAAGTTGTTGAGGAGGAAGAGTCTCCAAAGCCCTCCACTTACAACAAGGCTATACAAGGACAAAATGCGGTTAGTGGATTGTTACTATGAGTGAAGTGATGGAGTCTCTTCACAAGAATAAAAAATGGGTGAACAGTATTTGCTTAATTTGTTTGATTGAACCTAAATTTTTACCTCCATGAGTTCAACCTTTATTTCTTGTCAAATAAAATAAAAAATACGCACCACACTTAATGGAACCACAATGTTGTTTTTTATCAGACACTTAATGTTCGCATATACTACAACTCTATAGAATTAATATAGGGTATAATGATGTTTTTCAATCATCGAGAGGTTAAGAGATGAATTTGTGATTTGTCTACATTATACTAAAATTTTGTACTTAATTCTTGAGGGAAAACACATAAAATCTATATAATAAAAATAACACTAGTAATAAAAATGGACTACTTGTGTAGTAGTAACTTATAATTAAGTCCAAGAAATATAACCAAATAAAAACCAAAAGATTAGGAGTTCAAAGTTGTACATAGCAACTTATATATATAGTGCAACCTTCACGCATTTTTAACAAATTCATGTTAAGTCCAAATGACATGAAACAAAACCGTTGTGTACATATTAATAGCCTTATTCAATAAAAAATTCTAAAAAATACTAATAGGTATATATTGCAAATAAACCCAAAGCATTATTTGAGAAGATTGAGAACTAAAAGTCAATTTTCTCCCATATACAGTCTCTTATAATATTGTACTTACCTTGGAATTAATGTACATCAAATTATCTACAAAACATGATCAAATTCAAAGGAACCAAAGTTCGTAGCTGAAATTTGGATTTTGGGACCGTATTATATGTTTTATAATTGTGCATACTTTAACCTATCAATTTATGTACATATGTGTAGTCTTTTTATTTTATTTATTTTTCATTTCTTTTCTTTAGTTTATGTTTTGATTAATAAAAAAATAAAAATATACAAAAAATAGAAAATCAACTAAAAAGAGCAAAAAGAACCTTATATATTGAACTATGAACATGTACATAGTATCCTTTTATATTTTATTTCCACTTTTCCTTAAACATTAAAAATAATTAGTTTGATATGCAAATAATTTACTACTATTTTATAAAAAAATGTATCTATAATCTATTAGGAGAACAAAGAAAAAAATTAAAGCCACCAATCTGCTACATTATACCTATAAATGACCTTAAAATTTTGTAGCATGTACATAAGGTATATATTGGCTTTTACATTTTCATGAATGTTATACTTATCATTGAGATTTATACCTTTCATGTAGACTACTTTTTATCTTGATGTCATTTTTATTTTCTTTGTATTTTTCCTCTTCTTTTTTCTTGATTTGTCCACACTCCACGGGTGAGCACCACTTGGTGCTAATTTACCTGTTGCTCTAGAGCGCGGATCGTCTGCTGTATCCCCACACCAGCAGACTCTGCTGCGGTCATGGGGAGCCGCTCGATCATGATCGAGCGGTTCCCACGAATTCCCCCTGTGTGTGGGACCGGATCAAAGGGAATTCGTGGGAACCGCTCGATCATGATCGAGCGGCTCCCCATGGCCGCAGCAGAGTCTGCTGGTGCGGGCTACAGCAGACAATCCGCGCCCGTTGCTCTACGCCACATCTCTGCTTCCACATTGTCGCAGTCTCCCCTCATGATCCTCAACCACTCACGCGCTGCCACCTCAGCATCTCAACCGTTGACCTGTTAGGTCAGCGTCATCTTCAACCTCGGCAACACTCCCCAACGCCTCACATCCCCTTTCCAGCAACCGTCGCACTCCATGCAACTCGCCTAACCAATGCAACTACGTTCGCCTCCACTTCTCGTAATCGCTCCACCGAACTTGATCGTTGCTCCAACAATTGCCCCTACTACTCCAGTCAGTTGTGAACACCCCACAAACCCTCCTCTACAACTCCACGACCACCTGCACAATCACCTGGGTATAAACCCCCTCAGACCACAACCGCTCTTCCGAGTCGCCCCTACTAGAGTTGAGAACACACCTCCGAGCCTCGGGACGATGTTCTTAGTACCATAAAAGATTTTCTTAGTACCATACAATAGTTGAGAGCCTGCCTGCAGCCAGAAATGATTTTAGATTATTCTTTACTATAGATCAATTTTCAAGTATCAATTCATGAGAAAAGATTTTTAAGGTACTAAGAACATCTTTCTATCCATGTAAATAAAGTAGATTGGATCACAATTCATTAAAAATAGTGTACGGAAGATAACTGAAACATGTTCATTTGATCGAAGAACTAACAGAAGAATGTCCACTTCTAAATTCTCCACTTGTGGATGAAAACTAATTAGGTGGTGTGATATCGTCGTTTCTAATAACATTGTTATTGTTTTTTAGCAGAACTGGGGACGTGAAACTCGTGGAGGTTTCCGAAACTCCAATCTGGCCGATCAATGTGGTTACAGGTACTGCTCCTTCTCCACTTTGTTATTTCTACTCCGTCGACGTATATGCATGGGTTGTTCAAGTGTTGGCCATCTTCCAAAGTGAATCATTGAACCTTGGCTAATTCCCTGACATGAGTTGTGATAAGTTCATGTTATCTAGATATATCGATCTCGCCATTTCTCATAGGGGTGCACACCCTTCTTCAATAAAGATCCCTCCTATCGGTAAGGTTTACAATGCAAGTCAAAATGACCAGATATACAAATTTTCAGTTTTAGATTTAGACAATGGTGATCTGTAACAAAATCGACAATACCATGTCTAAAGTACGTATTATTTGCGATATGTATGAGTTCAAAACCAGCAAACTAGAAATTAAGGATCGTGATTGCGATTTCGCAGTAGGCCGTGACGTCCTGTGTGACGAGGGATGTCGGAGTTGAGAGTATGTCTATGTCTCCTGCCAGTTCACTGTGTGTATATGTAATCTCAATAAAGCAGGTACAAGGTATATGTGGAAGGAAGGTCATGGTCCGTGAGCCAGAAGTATATAACGGCCTGCGATTCCGTCGTCCTGCGAGTCTCGCCGCGCTACGACGAGTTCTTCACCAGGGGACTGTTCCCTCTCCAGCACTACTGGCCCATAAGGACCCGTGACAAATGCCCTGCCATCAAATTTGCCGTTCACTGGGGCAATGCTAATCAGGACAAGGTATGATAACATATATTGAAATTTTGAGGACTTGATATCGAAAGTTTGTGCAATTTGTTGGCAGGAGCGGATTGTCTGCTGCACAGAAGACTCTGCTGCAGCGTCGGAGCCGCTCGATCTTGATCGAGCGGTTCGTATGAATCCGTACGGTCGAGCCCACAAAAAAGTGTGAATTCATGCGAACCGCTCGATCTTGATCAAGCGGCTCCAGACACTACAGCAGAGTCTGCTGGCCAGCAGACGATCCACGCTCTTTATTCGCTAGTGAACTATGTTTTTAAATTTGTTTGGCAGGCGAAAGCCATAGGGAGAAGTGGAAGCAACTTCATAATGGAGGAGTTGAAGATGGATTATGTGTACGACTATATGTTCCACCTGCTGACCGAGTACGCGAAGCTCCTGAAGTTCAAGCCGGAGATTCCTCTCAACGCGGTGGAAGTCTGCGAGGAGTCGTTGACGTGCTTCGCGGAGGGACGAGAACGCAAGTTTGCGGTTTCGTCCATGGTCGATGTTTCAGGACCTCCTCCTCGGCCTTGTTCGCTGCCCCCTCCATACAGCAACAAGGAGATGAGATCGCTGTTGGAAAGGAAAGAGAAAGCCATGAGACAGGTAGAGAGTTGGGAGAGAAAATGGAGAGAGCATAATTCTACGTTTTAATGTTTCTTGTATTACCATTTTTTTTTATGAATAGTAACAATTAAATAGGTATCCTGTGTATCCCTTCCTACGTACTCTGGGATGGCTATTTACTATCTCTAACAATGTAATCATTCTCTTTTTTGATGATATTTTGATGCATCCATCTCTGAGAAATTGTCTGCTGGATGCCTTCATTTCTTGGCATGTGTGATGGGATCTCCAGGGGTAGAGAGGATCCTCTGATGCAGGGTCTGCTGCAGCAGAGGCGTGGGCCTTTCGATCAAGATCGAGCGGTTCTCATGAATTCGCATTTTTTGTGGGTTCTACCGTGTGAATTCGTGGGAACCGCTCGATCAAGATCAAGCGGCCCACGCAGCAGAGGATCCGTCTCCCTCCAGGGGAGAGGATCCCCTCTGCTCTAACTTGTTTTACAGTAGAGTCTGCTGTAATGTTTTTTTTGTCGAAATCGATTTCAAAAACCCAAATGCATGGATTGAATATTTGCTTAATATTATACAAACTACCCAATTTCGCTCAAATCCGACTTAATTTATTGTTTTATCTTAATGGTTGTTAGAGTAACATTTATTTTGTAGTATTTATTTGTCCCAGTTATGTAATTTACCCTAGAGCTTTTCTCCTATATAAGAGAGCTCTAGGGTTAATGGTAATGCATCTTATTCGTTCCCTTCAACATGGTATCAGAGCGACGGTCCTAGGCCGGAGTTCTTGAACCCTAACCCTACCCCACCCGCCGCCCTTTCTCTCGATCTCGGGATTGACGCCGCCCTCGTGTGCGCCATCGCCATCACCGTGGCCCTCCGGTGCCATCGCCCATCGCCATCTCGACGTGCGTGATCTATCTCGACGCACGGGTGCGCAAGGTCTGCGTGCACCATCGCCAATCGCCATCGCCCTCGCGTGATCGATCCCATCTCGGCGCGCGACTCATCCCATCTCGGCGCGCGATTCCACCTCGGCGCGCGATTCCGACGCGCGACCACCATCTGGAGCCCTAGACCTTCATCTGGAGCGCCTGTAGCCTGTAGCCTTCATCTCGCCTGTAGCCCTAGACCTCTGGTGGACGGCATGATCCATCGCCTGTAGCCTTCATCTGGTGGAAGGCAGGATCCATCGCGCCAACCTGCGCGTGCTCCATCGCGCCAATCTGGCGTGGACGGCAGGATACCTGCAACGATTCCATCATCTGAAGTCTGAGTCCCTTTGCAGGATCTCTGCAACGATTCTATCATCTGCAGCGCTCTCTGCAACGCTATCTGCAGCGCCTCTCGTTTCTGCAGCGCCTTCAAGTCAAGTCATCTGCAACGCTCTGCAACGCTCTCTGCAGCGCCTTCAAGTCATCTTGCCTGAAGTTGCCTGAAGTCATGTGTGTATGCACGCAAGTCATGTGCAAGTCATCTGTGTATGCCCTAGTCGTTTTGTCTTGAAGGCACATGTTTTGTGCACGTAATCGTTTTTGAGTCTATGTACAAGTAAACAGTGTCGGTTGATTGTGTAACCCCAGTTATAGGTTATTGTTGTCATCATGTCAGACAACAAGGTAGATGTTCCATCTCTGGGTGCTTTCAAAGGTCCAGCACCTGTGGTAAAGATGGATGGCACGAACTATGAACTGTGGGCCATGCAGTTCATGAGTCTTATGCAATGCAATGGCAAGAAGCATATCCTCACACAAGAGGAACCTGTGGACAAGACTGGGGTTAATGCCTCATGGGAGGCTGACGATGCCTATGCACGTGTTTGGCTATCCGGCACTGTATCCATGGAAATAGCCAACGACATCCTGAGCCAACCCACTGCGAAGGCTATGTGGGATATTTTAGCAGCCACTTATTCTCCGGCGAAGAACGAATCCAAGATATTACAACTCCAGCATGATATCTTCACCTCAAAGCAGAACGGACGCCCTCTTCATACCCTCTACACCTCTCTGAGGGGTATGTTTGAGAAGCTACACGGGTATATTCCATTGACGGCAACACCAGAGCAACTCAAAGCATACAGGGACTCGGTGATGACTGGAGTGTTTCTAGCAGCTCTTGATCCGGAATATGATGCCGCACGAGCACAGATTCTTACAGATGCCACCATCCCACCTATGGAGGAGGCATATCGCAGGCTGAGTAGACTCTCCATATCCCATGGTGGAGGTTCGACACCTTCAGCCATGGCATCTTTTCGTGGCAGAGGAGGCTATTCACATTTTCGAGGTAGAGGCGGTCGCGGTCGAGGAGGAGGAGGTAGTCGACCTCCTAAGCAGCCGTGCACATACTGCCGCCGTACTGGGCACACTGAGGAAACATGCTACTCCAAGCATGGGTTTCCTACTACTACGGCACGTATGGCGGAGCAGGCTCAGCAGGAAGGAGGCTCTTCTCTTGTCCCGGATCAGAGGTTTGAGGAGTTAGTGGCGAGACTTCGAGAGATCATGCCTGGCCAGGGATCAGCTAGTACTTCAGGATCATCAGAGATAGCCGGCTCAGCATCCTACTCAGGTACAATGTATGCATTTACTAGTAGCTACAGTGCAGATCTATCAGAATGGATCATGGACTCAGGAGCTTCTCACCATTTATGTGGTAACAAGAAGCAGTTGGATGGTTTTATTACAACTCAGACAGGCCGCTCCGTGGTGATAGCTGATGGGACACATTCTCCCATTACTGGACAGGGGGAGGTGCAATTGACCCCTGGGATACGGCTTCAGAATGTTCTTTATGCTCCTAATTTTTCCATGAATCTACTATCAATTAGTCAAATCACTAAAGACTTACATTGTCGTGCCATATTTGACCCATCTGCTCTTGTGTTTCAGGACATCCTAACGGGCAGAGTGATTGGAACTGGCCGTGAGCAAGGGGGTCTCTATAGACTGACACAGTCTCCTTATGTTGGTGCCTCGTCTGTTCATGCTGGTTCTGTCTCACCTTACACATGGCATCTACGCTTTGGTCATCTTCCGTTACAAAAGATGATCCATATCCTTCCCCAGATTTCTCCCAGGTCTACTTTTCAATGCGAGGCGTGCCAGCTTGGGAAACATCACCGGTCGTCGTTTCAGAGTCGTTCAGGTCCGAGTCATCGTAGTCTGTTTGAGTTACTTCATTTTGATATTTGGGGTCCCAGTCGTGTCCCTGATCTTCAAGGGCACAGGTTCTATCTTGTGGCAGTCGATGATTTCTCTAGACTATCTTGGGTCTTTCTTCTTAAAAATAAATCTGATGCTGGTCATATTATTCAAACGTTTATTATTGAAATAAAAAATATTTTTTCTGTTAAAGTGAAGTTCATACGGTCTGACAATGCTCTAGAATTGTGTAGTATCCAACTTTCCAACTTTCTTATGTCTCATGGGATTGTACATCAGACATCATGTGCCTATACCTCCCAACAGAATGGGGTGGCAGAACGGAAGCATCGTCATTTGTTAGATATGACCAGAACCCTTTTGATTCAGAGCCGTGCTCCTCACTCCTATTGGGGGGATGCGGTTCTAACTGCTTGTTATCTTCTTAACCGTATGCCTTCAACAGTGTTAGGAGAAAAGATTCCGTTCTTGACTGCGTTTCCCGAGAAGGATCTTTTTTCCCTAACACCACGTGTTTTTGGGTCTGTTGCTTTTGTTCATTGTTTTTCTCCTGGACTTGACAAGCTCTCTCCCAGAGCGGTCAAATGTGTGTTTGTGGGTTATTCCAAAACCCAGAAGGGATATCGGTGTTTTGATCCGGTTAAACGAAGGTATTACGTTAGTGCAGATGTCACCTTCTTTGAGTCCATTATGTACTTCTCTCCTACAGGTGACAGACTCACTCCCTCAGAGCAGGAAGACGACATCTATGTGCCGCCTCCACCTCCATCTGTTCCATCTGTTCCTTGCTCTCATCCACCGCCACACCCTACTACACCACCACCGCAGCCTACACCAACACCACCATCTACTATTCATTATCCTAAGGTCTATCAGCGACGGCCCTCTGCTCATGTGCCTCCTCCATCATCCAGCACGCCCGAGGTATGTACTGATCATTTGAGTTCTACTGATGGCACAGGTGATTTGAATGTGCAGATGGATGTACAGGGTACTGATGTACAGGCTATTGATAATACTGTTATTCCTTCTGTCGATGACATACATATACCCATTGCTCATAGACGGCAGAAGCGTGCTCGGACGATGAATCCCAAATATGGGGTGGATTTTTGCTCTCAGGCGTCATTGGAGCGGTTGTCCCCGGACTTTCGCAACTTTGTTGTTGGGTTATCGGCAGTACATATTCCACGGTCTTATCAGGAGGCCTTACAGAGCAGTCCGTGGCGTTTAGCTATGGAAGAGGAAATGGCGGCGTTGCAGTCACGTGGTACGTGGAGTGTTGTGCATCCTCCACCAGGTGCGTCCATTGTTGGTAGCAAATGGGTTTTTACGGTTAAGCATCGGGCAGATGGTACGGTTGATAGATACAAAGCCAGATTGGTTGCTCGTGGGTTCACCCAAACATATGGGGTGGACTATCAGGAGACATTCTCTCCAGTAGCCCGTCATACTACCTTACGGATTCTCATTGCAGTTGCGGTTGTCCGAGACTGGCCCCTATTTCAGCTTGATGTCACGAATGCCTTCTTGTATGGTGACTTGCAGGAAGAGGTCTATATGTAGCAGCCGCCAGGGTTTGCGGCTGAGGGGGAGTCTAGTATGGTGTGTCGTCTCCATAAGGCCATATATGGCCTGAAGCAGAGCCCACGGGCTTGGTTTCAGAAGCTCTCGGAGTTGATTGAACAGAAGGGCTTCGTCAGATCCACAGCGGATCATACTCTCTTTGTGAAGAGAGATCAGCGAGGTACTGTGATCATCTTAGTATATGTTGATGATATTGTTATTACAGGCAGTGATGAGCAGGGCATTCAAGCAGCCAAGAAGTTTCTTGGAGAGCAGTTTGTTATGAAGGATTTGGGTACACTTCGTTATTTTTTGGGGCTGGAGTTTGCACGGAACAAGCAAGGAATGGTAATGACACAAAAGAAGTATGTTACGGATCTCTTATCTGAGACAGGTATGGCAGGGTGTAGACCAGCTGCTACACCTATGGATTCTAATGTCAAACTTTATGATGATGACTCTGAGGAGGTAGACAAGAGACGATATAGAGAGCTAGTAGGAAAGCTCTTGTATGTCACGATTACCCGACCGGATATAGCATTTGCGGTTAATAGGGTAAGTCAATTCATGGAGCAGCCCAGGCAGACTCACATGAATGCTGTTTTTATGATCTTGAGATATCTGAAGTCCTCTCCAGGTACTGGTCTTCTGTATAGAAGAGATACCTCCATATCCATCACAGGTTATGCTGATGCAGACTATGCTGGGTGTCCTAATGATAGAAAGTCAACTTCAGGATTTATTGTATTCATTGGCACCTCACCAGTAGCTTGGAAGAGTAAGAAGCAAAATGTGGTGGCACGATCAAGTGCAGAGTCAGAATATAGGGCAATGGCCCAAGGTAGTGCTGAGATGATGTGGGTTAAATCCGTTTTGACCGATTTAACCATTGATGTTCCTCTTCCCATGCATCTAAAATGTGACAATCAAGCAGCCCTGTTCATAGCAAATAATCCAGCCTTCCATGAGAGGACGAAGCACATTGAAGTGGATTGTCATTTTACACGAGACTTAATCACAAAAGGACTTATTTCAACGTCTCATGTATCATCTGGAGATCAGGTTGCAGACATGTTTACCAAGGCCCTTGCTAGGGGTCCATTTCATCTTTGTTGTTCCAAGCTGAGCATGTTGGATATATATGCTCCAGCTTGAGGGGGAGTGTTAGAGTAACATTTATTTTGTAGTATTTATTTGTCCCAGTTATGTAATTTACCCTAGAGCTTTTCTCCTATATAAGAGAGCTCTAGGGTTAATGGTAATGCATCTTATTCGTTCCCTTCAACAATGGCCATGAAACTTTCGAAGGAGCGCGAGGATCGTGGATTTCAAAACTGCACTTGGTTATAGAAGGTTTAAGGTAATGTGCTTGTGCTTAGTGCTTGAACAGGATCTGGAGGCTTCTCCTGATCTCTATCAGACTGGTTTTTGGTTTTGAATGTTTTTTTGTCGGAAATTTCTGGTTGAATGTCTTTGTATCTAATGGGTTCTGTGTATATAGGAACACTTTGAACTATGATATTGGTGTCCAGTTACATGTGTCAAAGTATTGATGAGATGGATCCATATTATAGACAAAATGCTTTCACTGAATTTTCATTGCTGTGCAATTACACAATGCTATGATGTTTAAGTTTATGTTTCTTGTCATGATCGTCTCGACTAGTGGGATGGGTTGTGACATGTCTTCCCATCTTCCAAATGTTGTGAATCACTTCTCTCTTCTTGGAAACTTTGTAAATCTTTTTTGTAAAAGTTATAGTTTTATATACAAGTTTCAAGTTATCAAGGAAAAGAAGTTTAAAGTTCCACATCTACCTTGTGTACACGTCCTTGTTCACTTTTGATATATATATGCTTCATATTCACCACCACTCTTCGATTGTCCAACAATTATTCAGTTGAATATGTAAATTTCTCCGAAAAGAAGGCAATCTTGTATGGTTTCTAGGAATTGTGTTGCAGAGTGTTTTCCATTTCTTATATTGCACACCCTCTTTGCTTGTTTTTTTCTAATTGTTTATGGGCTTTTCTTGGTAAAATTTGTGTATCTCATGATCGATTGCTTTGTAAATTGCTTATTCATGAGGTAGTTCTCCACAATATGAACAGCACTTCCTCGAGAAAGCACCCAAGCAAAGAGTGGTAGAAAATTGTCAGGGAAACTATATGTTGCAAAATATATAAAATATGATATAAGTACCATTATTGGGTTGAAAGCGAACCAAATATATACTAGAGCAAATTACACTAAAAAGCCCCTGAACTATACATCCGATTTCGATCGTACCTGAACTTTAAAAGGTAACAATATTGCATTATATCTTTAATATTTGTCTTAATGTGATTTTGAGCCGGTGTGATCCGAGGTTAAAAAGATAAAACGATCAACTATATTTAAATAGCAAGGAATCGCATTAAGACAAATCTTAACGATCGGATACCGTATTATTACTTCTCAAAGTTCATGTACGACGTAAAAATCGGGTGTATGGTTTTAGAACCTTTTTGCTATTTACTCTATATATGATATAGTCAAGGGTAAAATGGGGCTGCCCCCATGGGGGGGCTAACTTGGCTCCCCCGCCCCATTTCACCCGCTTTTTTATTTTTATTTTTTGAAAATGTCTTTCGTGGATTTTCATCAATATATCCCTATATTATGTCATTAAAATTTCGTACGAAACAGAGATTCTTACGGCCTCCATCCAGATGTGGTCGTTTTTAGCAATTCTATTACCGTTAAAAAATACTGTCTGGATGAAGGCCGTATAAGTCTCTGTTTCGCACGAAATTTTAATAACATAATATAGGGATATCGTGATGAAATTTTACTGAAGAAATTTTTCAAAAAAAACGGACGAAATAAGACGGGAGAGCCAAGTTAGCTCTGAACAGCCCCATTTAACCTATAGTCGATCGGGATTTATTTAGCCTTATTCCTCCCCGTCCATTTTCCAACTGGATGGGGCCCTTGCGAAACTACGTAGTTGCATTAATTATTTTCATATAAAATATGACCTGACATCATACTGCAGCACTGCCTATCTATCTGTGGAAATTATAATTCTTTTGTCTGAAGCTTGAACTCGATTGTTCGTTCTTTCAGCCCTTCCGGGGAACAGAAGCTTCGTAAAGAAGAATCGAAAGCACGGCTTCTTCTTTTTTAATGTGGGGTCCTGATCTGCTTATCTGTCAATAAATAACAATTAGCCTTCCCGTCCTTTATTAAATGTGCAACGTCACCTGCATATTATAGAGTACCTACAAACGCAAGCATTACATAAAATAATTATTTCGTGGACTTCTTGGCTTAAGATCTGTTTGGTTACTAGGGTGAGGTGGGTTGGGGTAACATCCAGTGAATAGTAACTGTTTGGATGGTTATGAAGGTTGGAGAGGGTTTTGAATAAAGAATGTGATGTGATGTCACATTGATTTGTGATGTAATTCCAACCCAAGAATACAGGGTAACCGGGTAACCAAACGGGCCTTTAGGGGCGTTCCCCCTTAACACACTCCTTCTCACTCCCATGTGGGCCCTACTTTTCTCTTTTTTAAAAAAATTGAATAAATCAATTCTCCATCATTAATTCCATCAAAAAATAATATATTATACACTCATAACATATAAAAATTATAAACTACTCCACTTCTGCTCACTTTTCTAAACTTTAATATAATTACATCACAATAACTACTCACTTTTTCAAACTTCAATACAATCATATCACAACAAACTCATTTCAAATCCACCCCCAGTTTAACCCTCTATCCAAACACCAAAACACAAAAACGGGTTACCCTCTACAGTTTAACCCACCCTAACCCGCATACCAAACGCACCCTTAGGGTCTCTTTCATATGCCATATGCAGATGGCGAGTTCCCATCGGTAGCCGGAATTGAAATGAGATCTAATAATTTCCACATTAAATGTTGACTAATTACCTTGCTGAATTCTTTGGGTCTTTGAAAGGAAGACTGACAACCAATGACACTCCCGTCTAGTCGACCAAAACCTCGAAAACGTTCCTCCTTTCCCTAGACAGTCAACATTTTGATCATGGAGTCAAAAAGAAGATTAAGCTTTCCCTCACTATTCCTTCATCATAGGCCTCTCCTGCCAACAATATATATATAGGGAGCTGGGAGCCTAAGCCCCGAGTGTAGGTAACTACCTACACCCGGCCTTTTTTTTGCATGATTTTTGAGTTTTTTTGAATGAAACCTTAGGGGGATTTTCTTAATATATTGAGAGGAATATGTATTTCGAGTTTCATGCAAAACAAACATTCCTAACACATTCATCTAGAAGGGGTCAATTTCAGTAATTCTGAGACCGTTAAAATTTGATAGTCTTGATGAAGATGATAGGAGTATCGAATTAAGTTGAATTTTGAATGACACCATGGTGGTACATAGTGATCTAATTCTCCCAAGATTTCATTTCAAAACAATCAAAAATCTATGAAAAAATGAGTCGGGTGTAGGTAGTTACCTACACCCCTGGGTGTAGGTTCCTTTTTCTCATATATATATATATATATATATATATATATATATATATGGGGCCTTTCAAATGAGACTTGATCCTTCCATGTGTAAGGAAGGCCAACGATCATAGCCCTTAGATTCAAATCTAACGACGAGATCAATTTGTTTGCCTAAAAGGGTATTTTGGTCACATTGTTTTGCATTAATTACGGATAGCATTTAATATTTCGAAATACTAAATGTAGGTAGATCTAATTTTGGTATTTTTTTCATAATACCATATTTAAATAATGTCTAATTTTGTACTGGATGACAAAATGTGGGACCGATGTTCGTATCCTTTCACATTTTTTTGTATAATTTGTGATTCCTTTTGTAACAATTGTATGTTTATTTGTATAATCCATTGTTCAGTCAAATTTTTTTAGTCATTTTGTAAAATCAGTATGATTATTGTAGAATACAATTCATATTAGCAATACATTAGCTATTTTTATGTTTTTTGATTTATGTGAAATCTGTAGTCATTTTTTATACAAATGTATAATACACGTTTTCAAAATGTATAATACACTTCTAAAATATATAATGCGCATCTAAAATGTATGATATACATAAAAACTACATTTTTTCATTGGCATCCAATTGATATGTAAAAATACACATCAAATGTGTATAATACAAATCAAGATTGTATAATACATACAAATATGTATAATACGAATCAAGATTGTATAATACATATGAAATATGTAAAACATATATATATATATATATAATTGTGTGTGTGCTATTTGATTCTAATGCATTCTCCATGGCGATAAAGAATGGACTTAATGGGCACAATTGATGGAGACCACAACTTTATGAGTAAATCACGGTAAGACAGGAATGAGCTCCTCCTGAGGATTTTTTCCTAGACAGATCCAACAACGACCTATGCCCGTAGTCGTAATTACACTGGAGAAATCTACGTATATATATCGTTCAACTTTGACGTGCTGCAAAATCCGATATTTTCCATTGACGACAAATAGGGAGAAGATGATCATAATAATCGTGATCGCAAGGAAATGCACGTACATGTGAATATACTGCAATTGAATGAACTTGATTACACGAGAGAGAAAGAAAGACAGAAGACGAGAGAGTAATAAAGACTGATAGAGAGAGTTCGCCAACCAGCTCGATTAATGAACCTTCACGTGGACTCGGACAGCGAGAAATTGGATCCATATGACGGGATGCCGTTGTTGTTTTCTGAACAAACAAGAGATCATGTCTGATCTTCGATGGCGATAAATTGGAGAGAGGGGGCGCTGCCCCTCTTTCTTCACACGATGGGTTGATCTTGGACTCTTGCAGGCGGAGATGGTTGGATGGTGGTGCGTCGTCGAGGAGAAGGTTGCTTCTTCGAGCGGATGGTCATGGTGGTCTTCAGACGGAGGTCGGCGATCGGTGGCACGGTTGTGCTTCCTCAAGCGGTGGTCGGCGATGGCGGTTAGTCCGGGCAAAGAGCGGCGGCAGCGGGAAACAACTCCAGCGGAGCACGTGACAGAGATCTGGAAAGGCAGCACGCTCTCATGGGTTTGCAGCGTGGAGTGGCTGGACGCGATGACGATGGCGCGGGACTCCAAGCATGGGTGGATTGAGCGGAGGAGACGACACACGCCCACCTTCGCTCAAGGCTGACGACGGAGGGTGCGGCGGGCGTGATCTACGGCTGGAGCAGGTCGAAGGATGGCGACGGTGGTGTGCGAATCTCCACCCCAGATGGGTTGCTCGGCCAATCTGCTTGGAGAGGAAGAAAGGGGAGGCGGACACAAGAATGAAGCCTTAAGATGTCAAAATAATTAGGGCTTCTAATTTGGAATAGGCAATTAAGGTGACGTTATGTTTACATACTATATTTAGATAATGTATAAAGACCAAAATGGGTTTTTACTTAATTTATAAATAATATTAATATGCCATTAATACCTACCACACGATTAATTATGAATGGTTGAGATTGATGGCCTTCCTTATGGATGGAAGGACCATATCTCATTTGAAAGATATCCTATATATATAGGGGGACTTTCATATGAGACGTGGTCCTTCCATCCCTAAGGAAGGCCAACGATCTGGGCCATCGGATTCAAATCCAACGGCGTCTTCAATTTTGATGCCCAAAAGGGCATTTTTGTCATCAATTTTCGCATTAATTATACACATTAATTAATATTCCGAAATACTAATTTTAGCTACTTTTATTTTTGGCAATTTCGCAATACCATATTTAGAAAATACCTAATTTTTTGCTGGACGATATTATATAGGGCATATTTTTGTATCCTCACGTCTTTTTTTGTAGATTTTAAGGTTCCTTTTGTAATGATTGCATGTTTTTTGTATAATCCGTTGTTCATTCAAAAAGTCATCCGTTATTTGTAAATTTTACATTATTCTTTGTAAAATACACTTCATATTAGTAATTAATGTGTGGTTCTTTGTATAGTAATTAATGTGTGGTTCTTTGTAACGATTGTATGGTTCTTTGTAATGATTTTATACAAGATCTATAAAAAAATATAATTTTCATTTGCAACCATCTGATTCGTAAAAATACATAACAAATTTGTATAATACATATCCAAATTGTATAATACAGACTAATATTGTAGAGTACAAATCAATATTATATCAAACTGCGAATTGTTCTTCATCTAAAACTGAGTGCACCACTTTTTTATCGTTGTCGCTTGCATGAAGAACGTCTTCGATAGTCACCAATGAGGCCGCACATCACGTCGCCAACTCCGCATCACGATCTGACAATCCATCAAAGCCGACGCGTACGAACCGATTTGCGTCGATCTCTACGTCGTCGACACGATCTGCAATGCTGTGGGGGCATGATCTCCTTCCGATATGAAAAAGATTAAAAGGCCATTGTTGAAAATATAAAATAAAAAATTCTTACGTTTAAACATCTAAAAATTTTGATAAAAAAATTAAAGATAGGTGTATTGGCGGTGCATAGATACCTATGTACATATCCTTTTCCCACGAATTCAAACCAAATCGATTCCGCAAACAGCGAAAAATATTTTTTCTTAAACACATCTATCGGCTTATCACTCTCTCCATCCCCTTCTTCTTCATCATCTCCGTGAACTCCTCGAAGCTGACGACGCCGACGCCGTTTTGATCAACGTTGTTGATTATCTGCCTACACTGCGCTGTCGTGGTTGCCTCGCCGAGATCACGCATGACCTTGGCAAGTTCGTCGGGGGAGATGGAGCCGTTATGGTCGAGATCGAAGATGTCAAAGGCCTGGTGGAGGTCCTCCAGCACGTCGTCGAGCCTCCGGGACCCCACCGCCGTCTTCTCGTCGCCGACGTGATTGTGGGATTAGGAGAGATATTAGCGAGATATTTTAGGTATACGTACGAGATTTTTGGAAAGAGTATGAGGGAGATAAATGAGGAGATATTTCGAATGCTACATACTATATTTAGAAAATGCATAATGACCAAAATGGGTTTTTGATTAATTAAATAATAGTATTAACATACCTTTTATAATAACCGTCTGATTAATTATCGATGCACAGGATCGCTGGCCTTCCTTAGAGATGGAAGGACCATGTCTCATATGAAAGATATCCTATATATATATAGCTATCACTTATCTAAATATCTCATCTAACACTCATTATCTCTTCTTATCCTCTTCCTCCAACTTATCAGAAACAATATTTATCCCTCATTATCCCTTCCTCTTCCAAACTACCCTATAAGATTAGCAAGTTTCATCGACAACTGTGAAGTTTGTTTGTTTGGACATTTCGTTCTTATTCAAGTAGTTATAAACTTATAATCAACCTTTTGATTCAATTCCATACTTTTCAATATTACATAAAATCACCTTAGGCATGATTAAATAAATAATCAAAAGAAATTCAAATTCGACTAATGATTACCACCCGATGCGATAAAAAGGCAAGATCTAAAATATATAGACATATAAACCAAATGTCGTAGCATAAACAACAAAAAAATATAAAAATCAAACTATGATAAGATTTCACCGAAGTATATGGGGCGTTCGATTTTGGAATAAGCATAAATAAGGATGAGGAATAAGGAGAATAACAGTCTATTCTCTGTTCGGCTAGAAAGATAAGAATAAGGAGAATTCTTATTTACAAAAATGTGAGAATTCTTTTAAGCAAATTAAAATGACCAATGAATTTGTAGAGAGTAATGAGGAAATTCTCATATCCATATTTGATTGATCAAACTATTTTGAATCCTTGGTCAATGAACCTATAGCTTTGATTCCATATTTCAAATCGTTTATTTTTATCAAACTCATTTGTGATATATCTAGAATAACTAAGAAGTTGATTGCTTTACTACATGTTTCACGGGTGTTGATGTTGATTAATCTATCTATTTATGTTGTGATCAATAAATAGTGCTTTCATCAAGGATGAAAAATATTATCGGTTGATTAGTAAGACTCTGTCGACCAGTCGACTAAATTTTCAATATTAATAGGGCACATGGATTCATAATGTTTTACATGTGCATCACAGGACCTATCCTATGCACAATGCATTATTCACTATTCTTTGGGGCTTCTTACACTGCAGTATGTAACAACTCAAATATAGTCTCACATCTAACGACTCAAAAAGTATGAGAATTTGTTATAAGAGGGGGGATCACTACTTGACAATTTAGACTTAAACATTTTAAGTGGTCGTCAATGAGTCCAGGTAAACATGAACCCAATAAATTGTTCGAGTCAATTTTTTTGATAATGATTCGGAAACCTAAATTCAAAATGTTGCATATTATTATAAATATTAAAAGAATGTTCTATTTCCTTTTTCCTAAATTCTTTTACTTTCATTGTCTTGCTTATTTCATTTTTATGATATTTATGTTGCATGTAGTTGGTCTTGCTTTTTTTCTTCTAGAATATGACTGTGCACCTAAATTCAAAATGTTACATATTATTACAAATATTAAAAGAATGTTTCATTTAATTTTTCCTACATTCTTTTACTTTCTTTATCTTGCTTATTTCATTCTTATGATATTTATGTTGCATGTAGTTGGTCTTGCTTCTTTTCTAGAATATGGCAGTACAAAGCTTCAGAAAAGGCTAATTATATAGATAAACGCTAATAAATTTGTTAACAAAATCAAGAGTAATTTACAAGAAGGTCCCTAAACATTCAGTCCAATATAAATGTCTTCACTAACTATAAAAAGGTAATAACGTGATCCCTCCTCGACATTTTATGCAAAGGGCGAAATCAGATGTCTCGAGTCCCAATCCAAAGAGGTTGTATAGAACAAATGATACAAAATTGCACATCAACATCTCCAAAATGTCTCTTCAAGAAAATCCTTTTCTTAGAGTAATTTCCAAAGAGGTCTCTGAACTTTTCATTTGATATCAATATAGTTCTCAAATATACATATGCAACGATTTGAGTCCCAATCTATTATGAAGGTAATAATTTATTTCCTCGTCGGTCCTCTATAGTTCCATTCACGCACATCATTTGGACCAGCGAACGACCACACTGTTACTTTTAAAATACTTTTGGACTCAAATCATTACGTTCGTAAGTCTGGGACCACATTGATCTTGTAAGGAAAGTTCATGACCTCTCCGTAAATCACTCTTACAAGTAATATACATAATTATTCCAAAAAATATATAAAAAAACAAATTTATAATATCTAGGATTTTCCAATATTAAATGTAATTTATATTAGAGAATGGAGAAAGAGAAGCATAGAAAGTGCAATCCAGGGTGTGGCACATGATTATGAAGTCACCACCACGTTCACAGCCCCACTCCCTTCCTCTCTCCCCGACAGTTATTATTATTATTATTATTGAACTCCACTTGCTTTCTCCCCTTCCTTTTCGTCTTCCACCTCAATGCTCTGCAGTTGGGTTCCTCTTATTACCGAAGAGCATATGAGATGAGCTCAAATGGGTCCAAACTTTTGCTCCTCACTTCATTGGTATGGGCAGCTCTTGCGTCACCTTCTCTGTCCCTGGTTAAGGAAGAGCGTAAGAACAAGTCTTTTGTTCTTCTTTCCTTTATTTGGGTACCTCTTATTCTGGACTTGTAAAGATATGGGTAATTAAGATTCTGGGTTCCTGGTCGATTTTGTGAAATGGGGTTTTGGTCATTTTGCGCAGTTGATGCTCTTGGAGCCTTCAAGGGAGCAATCAAGGACCCTCTGGGCTTATTGGCAAGTTGGGATACGAACCACTCTGGAGCTTGCGGTTGGTATGGTGTGGCCTGTTCAAATCCTCAGGACCATGTTGTAGGACTGTAAGGAAAACCTATGATGATCGATGTTCTTTATTACTACATGACTTGTATAATCTTTTTTGTTGCTGCCTTATGTAGTTACTAATTTGGTATATTTAGATTAAGACGGGTCTAAGACTGGGGAGTTAAGAGGTTTGTAAGGTAGGGGTAAGACAGAAGCTGGACCTGGAGCTACGTAATGAGATGGAAATGTCTCACAATGGAGTTAGTAAGACAACTCTGACCATGATCTTTATGATAAGATCAGTAGAGGAGAAATTGGTTTTTTTGGCTAAGGACTTCTTGAACAATCTTTACTAAATTTTTGCCTATCAGGTTTTGGTGTGAGCATTATATTTGCATGCATTAACGCATGTATCTTTTTTATCCATTGGAAAAAAGTCCTATTCCTTCTTATCCTATATGCTTTTCAAATCTCAATCCCTTTTCTTTTCGAAGCAGAGTTTTTTCTCCCATCTGCATTTGAAAGTTCATAAATTATCATAAATTCGAATGATTTAACAGTTGTTGTATCTTTATATGTATTAATCTGTAGATATATAATTAAATTCAATCTACCAATGTTCATATTAGAGTCTGGCCATGAGCTGGATTTATATTAAGCTCGGAAGGCACACTCAGTCTGATATGACTTTCTTTTCTTTGCAGGAAGCTGTTCAATTGTTCTTTGGGAGGAATGCTTTCACCAAAAATCGGTTTATTGACAAAGCTACAGGATCTGTATGGTATTTTCTCTGGTTCTATTTTTTGTTAAGGAATTAGAGCTTCCTTTTAGAGTTGCCCTCCCCTCTACAATTTAGGACTCTTGGAGGGAACTTGTTTGATGGGGTCATACCAAGGGAAATTGGCTCATTGGAGGCACTCAATCTTCTGGATTTGAGCACTAACAATCTATCAGGCTCCATTCCACCCGAGATTGGGGGCTTGACAAATGTCTCCAAAATGTATGACTTGTGAATCTAACGATGCACTTTTCCCATGTTTAATTAGTATCTGAAACTTAACTGTACTTTTGCCTGTAACAAGTTATTTAAGCAACAATCAGTTGGCTGGTAGCCTACCTCCGGACTTGGGGAATTTGGCAAACCTTGAGGAGCTCAAGTTAGATGGAAATATGTTCGAGGGGGAAATCCCTGCAACCAATAGCTCTTATATTGCACATGATAGTAATAGCCTGTGAGTGACTTTACTTTTTCTATGCGCAAATACCCTTATATAGTGCACATATAAGGGTGAATTTGTCATATGCTGACAAGATATTTTTGAGGAAGTAGGTTGTCTATTTTGGTTCTGGCAAACTTATGTACATTTCATTAGATTTATAATTATCTTCTCTGTTAAACTTGAAAGTGTATAAATGCACAAATTATCATTCATTAGCATGAAGTCATCCTTATTTTCTTGTCATTAAACAATTGCATATTGTCGGAAAATAATTGCCATGAAATTTATTGCCCTGGGCATTGCCCATAGCCATGATAAGGATTTATGTTAGATGTGTTTATTTGTTGGAACTGTCTGGATTTGGATACGGTCAATCCTGATTCTGGCAAACCTCTTACAATATGATCAGATTGTGATTGGATTTGTCAAAATGATAACGTTAGGAAATTCTTTGTTGATTTGGATTTGCCTACCACTAGGGAGTTCTATTCTAGCTGATCCACAGTTTGTCGAGGGTTATGGATCTTCAGTGTGATGTTGCTGTAATTACCTTCTACTGCAGTAATGCCACTATGGTGGAAATGAGGACTAATCAACCTGCTTCGTAATGTGTTATGGTGGAGAGATTTAGCGCTATTAGTTTTTTTTTGCTTATGTAGCTAGCCATTGTAGATTATTGAGAATAGTGAAGGGTTGAGTCAAATTGTATAATTGTATTTGTCCAGTTCCAATTACACACCTCTTATAATCTTTGAGAAGTTAGAAAGATCTGAAACTAAGGGTTCCCTTTTCCCGTAGAGTAGGGCGATCACCATGAAAGTCTTAAACATCATGAATCATGTTTTCTTCTTTCTTCTTTTTGTTCTAGTGTGTATATTGCACATATCAACATGGTATCAAAGCAGAAGATCCACATGCGTTCTATTTCTTGTGGTTTGATTTTATTTCAACAAATATTTTTAGGGTTTTATCACTTGTGCCCTTCTTAACTTTTGCAATATCAGCTATGTCCTTTCCTTTTTGCAGTATCCATTGTGCCCTTGACTTCTTACAAAATTCACAGTTCTGCCATTTTTTAATATCAGCTATGCCCCAGTTTTACTTAACAAAAGAGCAGAACTGTGAATTTTTTTTTGAAATCCAAAAGAGGGGGATACACTCGGTGGTGCACGCCCCAAACCTTTATTAAAAAATATAGGAAAGAAACAAACAAGAAGAAAGAGAAGGTTACAACCAGGCGCCGCTAGAAAAGGCCCATTACAACACCCAATCCTCCACCAAACGCCTTACAAAGAACCACACGTTTTCCTTATAGAATCTTTGTCCCGAGAAAAGCAAGTAGTTCCTGCCCCTCCAGATCGCCCACAGAATGGCCACCGGATGAAGAATCTCCACCTTCGGTCTAACCTTGTTTGCCCGTAACGCCCCCCAGAAGGCGTGAAAGCCGTCCGTACGGCACCAATCCACGCCAGCCCCCTGCCACACTTGAGACACCACGGGGCAAAGGAAAAAAAAGATGTTCCACGGACTCAATCGAAGCATTGCAAAGCAAACACCTGTCCGAGATGGAGCGTAAAAGCCTCGCACAACGGTCCCTCGTCATCAGTCTCTGCCTCCTAAGCAGCCAAAGGAAGAACCCAATCCGCTCCGGAAGTCCGAGAGCCCAAAGAAAAACACAATCCCGACTAAGCATCTCCGAGAGTGACGGCGGTGGCCAAGAGATAGCCCCGAAGGCCTTCTTGACCGAGAAAGGACCCCCCCCCTCCAAGACCAGTGGTCACGTCCCCCCAAAGGACTCCCCACCTCCCTCAACGCTTCGAGCAAAATCAAAAACTCCTCCAGTCTCTGGTCTGAAAAGTTCGCCGAGAAGGTGGGGCACCAATTACCATCAACCCAGCATTTTACAACCGAGCAGAATTTGTCATCAGCCAAGGCGTACAACCGGGGGAAGCGCAAGCAAAGCCCCCCCCCCCCCCCCCCCCCCGTCCAGTCATCCGTCCAAAAGGAGAAAGAGTCTCCCCCACCGAGAACCGGCCTAAAGAGCGCAAGATTCTTCAAGAAGACCTCCACAACTCCCCTCCAAAACCTCGTGGGCGCGGCAATACGGGGGACCTGCGAAGGTAACGTCCCCCCCCCCACGCCATAGATCTGTCGAACCATATCACAGCAAAGATCCTTCCCTGACCCCCATATCCTACTAGCCCACTTAAGGATCAAAGCATCATTCATTTGCTCCAGCGACTTCATCCCCAACCCTCCCTGATCTTTCCTGCAAGTAAGGTCCTCCCACCCTACCAGGTGGACCCCTCTAGACCCATCCTTCTGCTTTCCCCACAGAAAAGCCCGTATCCTTTTCTCAATCTGGGCTCTGATCCCCTTAAGCATTCGGCGATTAAATAAAAAGTAGACCGGGATGGACGCAATGATCGCCTTTAATAGAACCAGCCGACCTCCTCTCGACAAAGTCGCGGACTTCCACCCTGCCAACCTTTCCTCCACCCTCTCCGCCACCCTCAGCCAATCTATCGTCCGCGTTCTGCCCAAGGTCAAGGGCATCCCCAAATAATCCATCGGTAGAGAAGAGCACGCCGAACCCAACGTCATTTCACGCGCATCGACCTCCACATCCGCAAGGCTGAAAGGGACAAACGTTGATTTGCTATCATTCTTAACCATTCCCGACAACTCACCAAAAATCTCCAGGGCCATAGCCATGCCCCTAGCCTCCTCCGGCCCCCCTCAATGTAAAAGGGGCACAACTGATATTACAAAAAAGGGAGGGTCGTAACTGATATTGCATGTGTTAAGAAGGGTACAAGTGATAAAAATCCTATTTTTTTACTCATTTCCTCACGACTCGTATGTGCATAGTGATGACAATTTTCCCTAAGAAGAGATGACAGCGACTATTGCTTAATAGGTTCATGATAGGACCCTATCTTTTGAAGAAAATGAAGGAAGTATTGCCAAGCAAGTTCATGCTCGGAGGTGTTGTGCTTAGGTATTCTCCCCATTCCACATAGAGAAAGTAAAAAGACAACTAAGCTCAAAGGTACTTAAATCCAATAAAAGAAAAACAAAATAATGGTATTGTAATTAAAAGATAGTTTGTGAAGGAGATAACGTCACCATCGCATATGAAGTGCTTGGTTTTCCTTAATCTCGATTGCATCTAGACCCCAATAGAGGAGCACACAATGGTAATGAAGCACCACTCTCAAGGCGTGAGCCAAAGGATTTCCATGAACCCTAGCTATCAATGACAGTAGGCATTTGCTCTCTTCAACATTACAATAAGCATGCCTAAACGCGTAACGAGAAAAAAGGGGAGGTGGATGCGTCATGAGATGAAGACATGTGGCATGTGATGACAACTGCGGGAACATGTATAGTGGTACAATGGTGCCATTGCTAGTGCTACAGTCAAGGACGCAAGCTGTGATTGGTGTTGGAGAGAAGCGAGGAGGTGATGCTAATTGAAGATGGATTCTTGTTTCTCAAAAATAATATTTGCATAGGAGTTTTGATGATCCTTCTGTTTAATTTCTCAATCTATACAATTAGATCCTTGAGTAAAACACTCTACACATGTAGAGTTATAATAAATTTTAACTTACATCTACATCGTTTTGATTCATTTATAATATTGTGGGTTAATTGTTGTCTTAATTGATAGTTGATCAACATGGTGATTAGGGTTCCAGCCTTGTTCGGAACTCAAGACCAGCTATCCGATTAAATAGTCCCATGATTGAGCATTTAGTCCATCTGATTTAGGAGAATAATGCATATCACATGGAACAAATGAATTCACTTGGGCGGTCAGTTATCAGTGTTGTCATAGAGCAAGGATCTGATTCTACTATTCTAATGACATCTGAGTTGTTAACTACTAGTACTCCCAGCTCTTAGGGTCTCTTGTTTATGGTCGTTTTTATAATTTTTTGTTTAGGCCCAAGAAATTGAAGTTGGAAAAAAGGAAACATATTAAAAATAGAAAGGTGAGAAGGCTTTGAAAAAGAATAAGGGAATGTTAAAATGATAAAAAAGAGAAGAGGAGAGAAAAAAAGAGAGCCAAGAAGGGAAAATGAAAAGAAAAGGTCAAGAGATTTTTATTTGACGCGAGTTTGTTTCTTCTTCTAACTTGGTTGTATATGAAGATTTGAGAAAAAAAGGAGCATGGAAATAGAATTTTTTTAACTCTTTTTTCTTTGAGTTTTCCACAAAAAGACTTGTGTACATCTATGTAGTCTGGATGAGATTTATGTTTGTCCTTTTCTCCTAACATGGAGGACGGCATACGGTTGATGAGGTAGCATGCAGCATGGAAGGAAATATCGTGATATATCGGCGATATATCGCCCATATATCGATATCGACATGGGATCGATATAAGTGCCGATATGGCGATATATCCCGATTTCCAGGCATTTTCTTCAGAAAGGCTCGTCGATATGGGCGATGTTTCATCGATATATCGTCAAAATATCGTATCGATACGATATCGAAACGATATCGATATCGATACGGCCTTCCATGGCAGGCAGTGATGATATCATCTTAGCATTAAGAATGTGGAGCATGACTCTATGTAAGGAGAGTCCTGGTACACCAAGAAGATGACAATGCTTGCATTCTGTAACATTGTTCTGTTGAGAAGTGTAGGCCTACGAGGTCTGATGAAGGATCCCAAGAGAATCGACAAATTGAGAGAGCTGAGTAGTATCAAACTCCAAGACATTGTCAGAGAAAATATACCCAACAATAACATAAAAAATGTTCTTTATTTCATAATGAAGGTTTGCATAACAGAACCAACCTCGGACTTATTTTTCAATAGAAAACCCAAGAAAGTCTGGTAAAATCATCATCAACAACAAATATAGAACATGTGTCTTAAGTGATCAGAAACTCGACTAGGATTCCTAATATCAAAATGCAACAACTCAAGTAAAGAACTACTACTACGACTCTGACTACTGGGAAAGCTGGTACAATGAAGTTTCCCAAGCTAGAAAGCCTCACACTGAAAAGTGGACTAAGGAAGAATCTGCGGGAGGACTCTACACAACTTATGTAGAGGACAATGATCGAAGCGAAGGTGCCTATTGTATGAAGATTGATCTAGTGGGAATAGAAGATTCTCCTGCATAAAGTAATTGGACCGATCTGTAGAGACCCCCTTTCTCAAGGCCTCGTCCAATCACCCTGCTGTGAATATATCCCAAAACGCAAGAAAAGATGGGTCAAAATTGCACGACATTTTGGATCCTTGGTAATATGATTGATAGATAATAAAATCATAGAAAATTCGGGTGCATGTAGCACAGTTTGTAGACGCATAGAGCATGTCAACTGAATTTCTCCCTCTCTTGTAATAGGAGAATGTCTCCATCGGCAATGATCGTAGATCTACCAGGGTGAACTAAATTGTAGGATGTAAATTATGCTCTATTGTCGTAGAATAATGAGATGCTCTAGAGTCTATGATCCATTCTGAAATAGTTGCCCTGTGACAAGTGGTAAATGTATAAGTTGTACCCTAGATACTGGCAGAGGTTGTAATGTCAGGTGGGGTCGGAGGAGACTGATCAACAGAAGTAGCAGCATGCTTAAACTGCTCAGTAGCATGTGCAGATGCAGGGAGACCATGCTTCTGATAGCATGTATCCTCCGGGTGCCTGACACGATTGGAGTATGTACGTTGCAGGCGAGGGTGTCCACCACCACGTCCTCTGAACTGTGTTAAACCCCTCTACCACGAGATGTGGCCATAACAGAGGAGGTCTGAGTAGTAGCTAATCGAACTAAATTATTCGAATTCGATTAGGGATTCGTTCGAAAATAATTCAAAAAATAGTATGATTCAAAGTTAAACGAGTCAAATATGAATTTCATTTACGGATTCAATTTTCAAACGAATTGGATCTAAATTGACTTGGATTCGTTCGATAACAATTCAATTTGATTCAACATATACACATATATACATACATACATACATATAAATGACATGGTTTGTAGATCTATTATATACACACAAGTATAAGTAAGGTAAAGTTTGTAACGCCCACAAACTATCCACAATAACCAATTAAATAAAAAAATATATATTAATTCCCATTATTGCCTCACACTTTTTCCCTCTAATTCTCTCCAACTCTCATGAGAACCCTAATACCCAATTTTCCTCCTCTTCTCTCCCTTCTCCTAACTCCTCCCCTCCTTGAGGCTACTGCCAACTATCAAAATTGAGCAAGTCCAAACAATGTTTGAACTTACTCCCAATAACAGTGGACCCTCGCATGACATACATGATCTTATACTTGTTGCCCTTGATGACAACCACCGCAGCTTTGACAACTTGCATAACTCCACCTTCATCACTCTATCTATATCCTTTAGCGTCCAAGACTCCAAGGGATATCAAGTTCTTTCTCAGATCAGGAACATGGCAAACTTCTACTACAGTCATCATGAATCCATTGTGCGTCTTGATGTACGTAGAGCCAATTCATAGTTCATACAATCTTGCGCACTGCTTCATTTCCCATGACGACGTTTTGACTATCTATATTATCATAGGTGCAGAACCGATCTTCATTGGGAGCATATGGTAAGAACAACCTGAATCAATAACCCATGTTGTCGGCTACCTTCTGATCTGTGACGGTGAGGAGCAAATCATTTTCAGAATATCTGCCTCCTTGAGCCACTGGAGCAACTATGGCCTTCTTCGGGTAGTTTTTCTTCCAGTGTCCAGGTTTCCTGCAGTAATTGCATATGTCCATAGAATTGCGATTCTTTTACTTGGATTTCTACCTCACGTAGCCAGAACCAAAATGACTCTTTTCACGGGTCATAATCAAACCTACAGAGCATTAGAGTCATGTTTCCTTGTAGCACAAATTGAAGCTCACGCGTAGATATACTTGTCCGTACTTTCTCTAGGGTTATTTCTTCTCTTCCCACAATAAATAATTGAATAAAATTATCATATGATAGTGGAATAGAAACCAACAAAATCAAAGCGGCATCTGCATTTAATTTTAACATCTACATTTATTAAATATATCAATAATATATTTAAGCGGTCTCGATGTTCTTTAAGATATGTATCTTCCTCCATGCGGAGAGAAAACAACCATTACTATAATAACAACTTATTGGTTAGAGAGTTTGTCACATACAGTCTTTTGAGTCTCGACCACAAATCGGTTGCGGAATCCTCATCGGCAACGTCCACGATAATCTCATCCATCAAACATAGCATGATCGTCGAGTGCGCTTTCTATTCCTGCATCATCAACTCAGAAAGTTCGAGTACCTTTGCCCATCCTTAGTCCAATGGCGCGCATATACCTTATTACCTAAGAAGGGAACGTATCGTGATCTGCCATAGATTAAATCCTTTCCTTCCTGCGAACTTCTCGATCTTCATATTATACGACGTCATCTTACTTGATGATCTTGACGGAACCCGATGCTCTGATAGCAGTTTGTTGCGAATCGCAGAAGCGAATATGCACAAACGATCAATCAAGTAAGCACGAAGACACATGGGCTACGTCCTTGGATGATGACGATCAGTTTTCACTATATAAAGAAAGAAGAAAGTACATATGATGATGCAAAACACTTACCCAACGGAGGTTTGTATAGTATCTCCTCCCACACAAATATATCCTAAAAAAATGGGACTCAAATCCTAAAGCAAACAAGACTTTGAATCCCAAAACAAACAGGACATTGTGTGCAAGCTTAAATAGGATTTAAGGTATATCAACAATAGATTTGTTCTTGAAGTTGGATCTCTATTATGTTTATGTTCTTTATCTGTTCAAGTTCGAGAAAAAACTTGGGTTCTTGGTGAAACCATAATTCTGCATGGCATGGAGGCGACAACCACCCATCATGCGTAGGTGGTAACCTCGTCTTCCTGATCACACTACCCTTTCTAGGCGGTGTTGTCATCAGCCTGAATGCACAAGCCCTTCACTGTACCTAAGGCATTGCTACATCTCCTGCCACAACCGCAAGAAGAAGAGGGGTTGATCACCTCGCACGTGCGAAGGCGGCAAGCCCTCTTCTCATGCGTGAGCTGAAGAAGAAGAAGAGCTCATAAAACCCATGCTCCGGGACACCTTTATGCATCATCACCACCCTGCTTGCACTCATTGCATAGACCCTCCTAGTGATGTCAGTTTCACTAGTAGCAATCGAGAGAGAGGGAGGAGAGGATGGTTCTTGCTCTCTCGTGTGAGTCTGGCACAAGAGGGTTGTGAATTGTGCAATATACAATTATCGCAATAACAATATGTAATTAAAAATAACTCACAGATCATAGAGAGAGACATCAAACCAGACTGACAATGATTTTTACGTGGAAACCCAAGTGAGTGAAAACCACGACCCAAAACCCTATTTTAGGATTTCTCCTCCGCTCTCTCTGTGAAACATGTTTTCACCATTCCAACGCTACTTTAACATGATGGTAGCAAAACCTCATGTACAACATGTACCCTTCTTTGGACAACTCCCAAAGGAAGATTTTATCTCTCTTTCTCTCTCAAAGAAAGGAATCCACTGCTCGGATACCTATACCAAATGCTCTAAACTGAATATAATTAGGTAATGAAACTTGAATTCACAAGCTTACAGACTTTAAGCACAGAATATGCTCGAGAAATATAAAGATGATCGCAATAGAGCACATTGAGCACATATAACTTTAGTAGCAAGAAGCTTTGGATTGAAGAGAGTTCGAGAGCGTAAAAACATTGTAAGAACTCGAATATCACACAAAAAATCACTCTTTCTTTTCTTTTGAGAGTAGATGATGTTTCTCTTGGTTGTATGTCTCAAACAATGAGTTGTAGCGTCCCTTATATAGGGTTTGCCTCAAAAAAGTCGTTGGTGCCGCCTCATCTTGAGCCGTTGGATAGCCTAGCATCCAACGCCTCCTCTGTCCGCCACATCGCCCCTCCTTTCCCCACCATCAGATCTCGCTCCTAACTCCATCAAGGTCGTCCGCTTATGCCTTTTCCCTCACCGATGGATCAGATCTTATGGACTTGATCTGGACCGCTCCTTCGCGCGCTCCCCGTGGCCATTAGAATGTGAGATCCAACGGCCCATCCTTCATCTCCTACCTCCAACGTAGCCTCGCTCGAGCGTTAAACCTCACCGCACCTTCTCCCCCTTCCATTTTTGGAGCTCACATCAACCGTCCTCTCCATGACCTAACCCACTCCCCACATAGCCATCACTCCCTCACCCTCTCCCAGTCATTAAACCCACACGCCCGACCTTCTAGGTCTTCACTCCAGCCGTTACTTCTTCGCCGCCGCCACCATAACGGTCGACCCTCTCTACCTATATTAAGCCTCCTCTGCCACTGTTCTTCCTCGTCCACTATTCAACGCCTAAGGCCCTAGTCCCTCTCCGCCTCCTTATGATAGACGAAGGTTAGGCGAGGGGCCATAATGGCGCCTCAAGGCCAGTGTCGACCCATGGAAGCCATGGCCATGTCGCGGCGCCTCCGGCGACCCCTGAGGTCGCTGGTGTTGCTGACCAGCTCAAGCGACGATCTGAGATTCGTAAGAAGCTCATCCCAAGCCTCCACTTCGCCATTCTTCCTCTCAAATCCTCCAGGTATGAATTCTTGTTTTCTTCATGTTTTCTTTTAATTTTTCCGCCGCCTACGATCATCTTCACCGTCCCCTGACCACCCAACGACCTTCGCAACACCACTTCTATCTTTGCGACCTACTCCGATGACCATTCCCCCTTCTCCATAATCTGATCACCTCTGCCCCACCTCCTCTTCGGCTCACCGGAGATGAGACTCAGGTCCCTCGCGATTTTGCCTCCGTTGGACCTCCATTCACCTCTCAAACTCACATACGCACTCGCTTCGGCTACGCTAACACTTGCAGATATCCATTATCTTCTGTTAAAAAATATGGCGTAGAAGTGTATCCGATAAATAAAGATAAAAACATTGAAAGAAGACGAGATTTAACGTGGAAACCTACTCCCTAAGGAGCGGGCTGAAACCACGGGAGAACGCCTCAAAGGGCTGATAGTCTATTGATTTTCTCACTCGATACAATGGGTGGGGGGTCTATATATAGCCCCCATTGAGTCTCCACATCTCCTAACTGGTAGATGTGGGACTAAAGACTTGGATGTGGTACCCATCTCCCCACATAAGTGACGCATATAAACAAATACTCCAACACCCCCCTTAAGATGGAGCTTGCAATGCTAAGCTTGGACAAACATAAAGAAATCTCAACTCACAATATATGACACTACAGACAATATCAACTCAACATACACAATTGTCGGTTGTTGTCGAGGACGTTGCTTCTCATGTCGTGCAAGTGAGGAGGATGAACGGGCTGGAGTGTGAGTAAACTGAATCTCCTCGTTGGAGGGCATGTGCTCTGTACTGTGCCTGTCAGAGTCACTGCAACTGAAAATGAGTCTCTACACGGAGAACTCTGGCCCGCCACAACAATGTGGACAACTGCTCCATCTCTGAAAGGGTCAAACTGAAAAAGGCCGTGGAGTGCAATCCTCGTCGGAGTCCACGGTCGTTGGAGAATGGAGTCTAAAGAAGTCTCTTCGATGGAGAACCGGGTCTCTCCCATCTGGCACAGAGAATGGTAGTCTACTCTAGAGTCCCTATGAAACCACATGAAAACCCTAGCCAACATGACATAGGGAATGAGATCTCTACTCTTGAGTCCCTATGGAACACATGAAAACTCTGGCTGAAATACACAAGATGGAGACCGCAAACAATGATGGCAAACATGTGCACATCTTAAAAAGACCGCATACATGTGCGTATCTCAAGCTGAGGACTCGAAACCAATCGTCGAGTATGAAATCTGAAGATCCGTAGAGTATGGAAAATCTGGCTAGTCTGGAATCTGACATCTGAATCTGGAACAGGCTTGTGACTCTACACAGTACTCCCCCTTTCTCCCAGACTGGTCGGAAAACAATGGCGTCGACCATGTTGGGAGAAGACAAGACAATGGGGAAAAGAAAACCAAATAAGTCGACACAATTTTTTTCGATTTTTCTCAATCATTCATTTTTTTAAAATCATTTTTTTGCTATTTCATCATTTTTTTGTTGTCTCTTCTTTTTTTCCCGTGTACGGTTTTTTTTGTATGCACCTCTTTTTCTTTCTCTCTCTCTCTCTTTTTAAAAATGCGAAGCAATGGGCCAAAAAAACTTGCAACTCTCTCTCTCTCTCTCTCTTTTAGTTGCAACAACCCTAAAATTTTTTATGGCAGGCCCCTTTCCTTTTTTCTTTATCTCCATTTTTTCTTGAATACATCAGCAGTCCATTTTTACCACCTTCGGCCCGCCTGGGCCCAACCATACGACTCCTATTTCATCGATAAACTTAGGGCCCGTTCGGTAGGAGAATAAGCAGGAATAAGAATGGAGAATAAGGGGAATAAGGGTCTATTCTCCGTTCAGCTGGAGGATAAGAATAAGGAGAATAAGGTGAAATAAAGGTAGGTAAGGTGGGATAAAGATAGGAATAAGAGTGAAATAAGATGAAATAATGGGGAATAGTCGTACCACGGGAAAGCGTGTTGAGGGCTTATTCCCCTTATTCCATTCCTCCTTATACCCCAAACGAACAGGGCCTTAGGGTTCCCATGACGAGAAACCCTATCTCACGACTGCCGCCCCACCCGCTAGGAGCTTCCTATGCTGCTGTCGCGGTGGAGGAGTTCCTGGAGAGGATGCCGCCGCCTGTGAAGGAAGGGGCATGCTTGGACTCACTGAGAGGAGGTGCGACGGTCTGCCTCCTCCACCATCTGACTGGAGCACGAAGGGGATGCGGCCATGCTACCTGAGAGGAGGTGCGTCGTCGCTCGTGTTGGGACCTGGAGATGGACTGGAAAGGGATCGACGCTGGGATTGCCACCTGCACCTGGTGCGCAGCCGATCTGGAGTTGTGGCTTAGGAGGGCGCCGCCTGGTGCGCTGGAGAGATCGCTAGGGTCTGCGGGTGTTTGCAGGCCAGGAGGGTCAGTTGCCGCCAGGGGGCTCCGCCTAGAGAAGAGGTGCCGCCGGATGGGGCGGCACCTGGGAGATGAAGAAGGAAGGCGGCCATCGTCGCCTTATGTGCGCCATCACGCAAGAGAAGGCTTGGATCATCGGGAAGCTTCAGAGATGGGGAGAAAACATGATCGAAGCCTGGATCATCTCGAGCGCCTGGGGATCCCAATCTCGATCAATAGAGAAACTCTAGCATGTTGGATCTTGAGGACTGTGCATGCCTGCACGAGATGGTGGCATGGATATTAGGGTTTCGACAACAAAACTCTAGAATGATGAACTTCAAATTATACAGAAATTAGGGTTTAAAAAAAACCCTAGAATATTCGGATAGATCAATTGAACAAATAATTTTCACAAACAAATCTTCACCATCAACATCGAATCTCGAATAGAAATAAGAACATGAAAACCTTGAGAATCGAACCCGCTCTGATACCATGTTAGAAAATATGACGTGGAAGTGTATCAGATAAATAAAGATAAAAACATTGAAAGAAGACGGGATTTAATGCGGAAGAGTTGACATGCAATTTCTCTTGTAATTAACCTTAGTCGACTTTCAGGACAGTTCTACCGGTAAGTTCATACTTTTCCGAGAACCCCTAACGTTAATATATATGGGGGCAAACCATATTCCCTAAGGAGCGGGATGAAACCACGGGAGAACGCCTCAAGGGGTTGATAGTCTATTGATTTTCTCACTCGATACAATGGGTGTGGGGGTCTATATATAGCCCCCACTGCGTCTCAACATCTCGTAACTGGTAGATGTGGGATTAAAGACTTGGATGGGGTAAATGGATCATGGAGGGATCCATTTACCCATCTCCCCACATAAGTGATGCATATAAACAAATACTCCAACATCTTCAATGGCTGGAGCTCGCGTAGCTGCTTCAATATGTTGCTCTGCCTCTGGTGGTGCTTCATTGGCTTCCATCTCCAGCTATCGTCGTGGCTCCAGGCATCCACCTTCATAGCTAGGAGCTCATGGAGCTCCCAGGATCTTCTACGAGCTCGGGTGAAGACGGTGGAGCTCTGGCAGCCTCGTCGGAGCTCCAATTGTGCCAAATGAGGCCACGTTACGCCCCCGATCCTGCAGGCTCGTGGATCCGAGCCACTCTCCCGAAGCGCCCTGGACCAATCACATGTCCACCCGAAGTTGCACCCCCTTCGAACCTCGCCCCAAGGCACGTGTGGGGTTGGGTTAATTGCAGAAAAGCCCCTGAGACTTCCACAAATCGTATTCAGGTCCCCAAGCACGTGCCTCGCGTATGCGCCTGGGGTATTTTATACAGGAGCCCAGCCATGTTATCAGATTAAAGAGATGTCCCCCATGCGCAAAATGGAAAATATCAGGGAGACCCCTTCGGATTTTACAAATTGCAAATAGGTCCTCCAGGGACCTATTTGTAATTATTTATCAATTTATTTTCCATGTATTTTATTACAATTATGCCCTTGCACAGTTTTATTCGTAACTTGAGCATTCGAACTCCGATTCGGTTGAGTTTGGTCTAATTTTGTTGCTAATTTCATCCTCTTTCTAATGGCATATTTAATGATTTAGCACTCATTTCAACGAGATAATTTTTGATGATATATAATGTCTCATTATTTATAGTGCCATTATTTATCCTTGTTGCTCAATTTGCCTCTGAAATTGACCCTTAATTTGTTGCTCAATGATTTGATTAATTTAGGGTATATTTGTACACTATTCTCTACATGATCATCTATTACAATTCTACACCATGCATCTCATTTTAATTACATTTAAAACCAAATAAAAATTGCATGCATCATGTTGTTTGCATCTGCACATCATTCTATATTGTGCATCACCTCTGCATATGGAGACCTAGATTTTGGATTTAATCGTTCAATACTTAATCGATAATTTTTGATGAATAAATTAGGAGGCACGTGTCCCTGTGTTCGACCTTGTTACACTTATCAAGTAAAATAATTGCCACATATTCAAAGTTGTGGTCTTTGCTGAATTAAAATCTCTCTCCTGTAATACAATAATACAACCTTATTAAAGAGGCATTTTTCACGGTTCATCAGAGGATATTATTGGGGGCTTTAAAGGCCCGATGCTACTCATTTTTTACACATTATAATATGCACAAGATGGTCCAAAGTCTGGAAAAAGAGGGGTCTAAAAAAAGTATGGAGAGGATGAGCAGTCCATTAATAAAAAAGGGTGGGGCAATCTGCTACTGCCATACAAAAAAAACTGAGATGTCATATGAAAAAGGATAAAAGACAAAAATTGAAGATGGCTTTAAAAAAAGAAAAGAAAAGTTGAAAGGAAAAAGGATGGCTTATGTGAAAAAAAAAGAAGAAAATTGTAATTTTTGTTTTCCCTCTTCATTTTGTCTCCCAACTTGACTGAGTATCTTGTATTTTTCATAAGTATATGGGAGAAAGGGTGAGTATTGTTTAGAGGATTCAAACAGGTTCATACTCTACAATTATTCAAGGCAAGACTCAGTTTCTTCGAGTTCTTGAGAGACTCTGTGCAGCCTCCATCTCCAACTATCATGAACTCCAGTACGGATATTTCCACAACTGTCTTCACTGATCGTGAACTCCAGCACGAGATCCTTCCAAGACCCCTCTGAGAGTGACTTCTCATATCTACGTATGGATATTCCCGTGACGCTCTTTGTTTGCTCTTCAGAGAAAAGGAGCAATTTTTGACATGTGCAGAATTCCAACATATTGCGGGCCATAGTACTCCTTAGAGAAGACTCATTCCAATACCGGTGACTCTGATAGATGCAGATATATAATACATGAGCCAGTCATCGATCCAGATTTCTCTACGAATCATCATTCATACTCCAGACCTCTAGTTCCTCCTCACCAACATGACATGACAAGCAACATCCTTGGTGGGTAACCATCATCGTATGAGTTGAGTTGATATTCTCAGTAGTGTCTTGTATTTAGTGAGTACCTTCTTTCAATTTGTCCAATCTGAGCATTGCATGCTCCAGCTTGAGGGGGAGTGTTAAAGAGTTTGTTTATGTAGGTAATTGGATCTCTTCATGATCCACTTAACACATGCATCCATGTTAGTCCCACATCATGTAGGAGTGGGGCTTGGACATATTGGTTGGGTTACAAGGAGCCCCATACTCCTCGTATTCAGTGAGAGAGTTCGATATAAAAATCAGCCCTTTGAGGCGGTTCTCTCGTAGTTTCATCCAGCTCCTAATGGAGTAGGGTTCCATGTAAATACTTGTGTGCTCTATTGTTCTTTATCTTTCTATCTCTGGTTACGCTTCCGCATTATTGTTTTCTACATGTACTTACTATTATTTGCACGAGTAAATCTATATTTTTTCTGGCAACCCATTCTATTTCTTCCAAGGGGTTGTGAATTTCGATGTCAGTTTTTTTATGTAATACCCATATTTTGATACTTAAAACAAAATTTCTTTTCATGACGAGAAATTAAGTTTTATAATAACTATCAGAGGGCTTCCAGTCTGATACAAATATTTATCTACTTAAATCTTGGTTAAAAAGCGTATGCATCATTTCCACAAAAAAAAGTGTACACTTGTGCTACATTATCTCAGTTACAAATGTTTTGAGCATGCTAAATTAAGTTCAATGTTCCATATATTCCATTTCTTGTCTGTTATAGTTTTATATTGAAAAAGCATTTCTTGTCTGCTATTTATGTTGTAGCTGTGATCTAGTTTGGATACTTGAAATGTGAGTATGTTTGTACATAGTTTATAATCACAATATGCATGCATATATTGGAGATGATGCTTCTGGTCATCCGTGTCTACTTCTGTACTTGATCCCAAAGAGTAATGTCTACTGTATTTTCCAAATAGTATTTTTTCTGGATTTTATTCTAGCATTATGATTTTATTCAGGATCAATTCACAAAGTAATGCAACTGGCTTGTGCCTCCTTAGTCGGCTAAAAGTTGGGGATTTTTCATCCAACTTTTTTACTGGTGAAATCCCATCTTGTCTTGCTTATCTTCCAAGGTAGGTGTGCCACACTCCATTGTCATTACACGACCCAGCTAAATCCTACTTTATTTTTAACTCATTTTTTTGACAGATATAGCTTTCAGGGGAACTGCCTTCAGGACAGGACTGCTTTATCTCAACGTTCAATCAAAGAATGTAGTATGTTATGAGTTATCTTACATATCTAACATGCGTGCCTTAGCAAAACCAATATCAAAGCTAATTGGATCTCCCTTTATTACATGCACCTCTTAAATGATGACAAATAACCAAAACCAAAAGAAACTTTTCCACATTAATGGTCAGCTACATGGAATACTCATTCCACATGTAATGCCCTACATCATGCACAATGCTTGAACTATAATATTGAGGATAAAGTTAATAGTTTGTCTAGTATTTTTTTTCATATTACTACAATTATTAGGCTCATTATCCAACTCACACCTTCCAACCACGTAAGCAATTTTCCACTGATGTGTACACTACCTTAATCATGTGTATGTCTATTTATATTGTAGTCACCATAACTTTTCTACTAATATCACTGCAATCTGGTCGGTTTATGTTTGCACGCATTCTCTCATCTTCTCTGGTTAAGAAAAACAATAATAGACAAAATAAAAACATCAAGATTCTTCATAGAGCATTGATGAGATATCATATAATTTCTTTGTGAGCTATCTCACAGTCTAGGTTTTCTAACATATAGTGTTGTGTTTTGTGTTATGCAAGTTAATGGGTAAGGGTCCATTTACCCTGCCGGTCTTATGTAGCGTATACCCTCTTGTTCACAAATAAAAAAAATAAAGACAACCCTAGAGGCATGGGAGTGCTAGGACATCATCTCTCGTGGTTTTCCACATAAATAATTGTATTCGTCATGGTTTACTTGATTGTTTCTACATGGTATCAGAGTCAATCTGATTTGGGTCCATGCATTCTTGTGTATGTTCTCTGTCTATTGATATATGTCAAGGGATTACACGCTCTTGGTTTCATATGGTTCCGTACTTATGCTCTTTGCATTGAGGTCTTCATAAAGGGACAACCAATCTTCCTGGGGATCTCATTCTGAAGGTCATTTTCCTTCTTTTTCGAAGATCTTGTGTGTTACCTAAACTTCGAGATGATGTGAAGAGCAGACGAAGAGGCCATGATGGTGCACCATGGTTGTAATGCTATTCTACATTTGATTAAAGAATTGTGGAATTGCACATGCAAAGAAAATATTGTGGATATTGATAGTATATTCTAAATGGTGATTGTATGTACTTATTGTGATTATTATTGGGTATCCAGATTTGAGACGTTAAGATAAGCGATCAAAAGTTGATTAAGCGCTCTGCTCCCACGCATCTTATTCTGACGAGGGAGACAAGATGTTCGATCAACTTTTGATCACTTCTCTTAACTTCCCGGATGTGGATACCCAACAATAATCATAACAAGTACATGCAATCACCATTCGGAACATGCTATCAATATCCACAATATTTTCTTTGCATGAACAGTTCCACAATTCTTTAATCAAATGCTACATTATGTACATCAGATGTACAATGTGTAAATAAACTAAAGAAGATAGAAACTTCAAAATCTTGCACTTTACTTACTAGTGTAATCAATTTTGCATTCCATCTTGATTATGTACCTTGTAAACCTGCAACATGATTGGAAACGAAGTGGTACTCCAAATGAATCAAAGTGGCCCAATTACGGAGAATAACATAAACAACATAAAAACATATATATATATATATATATATATATATATATTGAAAGCAAAGCATGCTAGTAGTTTCATAACAATCATATATATGGAACAACATGCTATATGTGATAATTTGAAAGCATCTCAACATAGTAAGTGGATATCTCAATAAAATTTACCGATCCAGTCAAGTGGCACAACCCAAAAGTGTGTAATGAGAACAACTAATAAAGTAATGGACAACATATTTATCACAATTAAATTGATTCAAGCTTATCCTTACAATGTACAGAGTTTTGTTCTCAACATATATTCTCAATATTATGCTAATATTTCATATGAAGAGTTGACATAAACAACCAAGTATAACCACACTCTTCCTACCCTTGGACATCTCATGTCATGTAGGACAACATAATATACAACCACTACCATGGTCCAAGTCACACATATCCCATGGAAGAGATTAAATTGATTATTCACATAAGACCATATCACTTAATCTCACATAACTCATTTATGTGAAATTACCTTAACCAAGAAACCATTTATCCATTTATCAATTTATCCTGGACTCACTCGTCAACGGAGAAAGTCTACACTAGGAATGGAGCTTTCCAATGCTCCATTCAAAGTATAGCTCAAAACCTGTGCGCAAGCGCGACCCTTCAGCTAATTTGGCTGGTAGTAATCTAACAGTCGGGAAATGGGGCACATAGCTTGGGAAGTCACAACTCCATCAACCGAGTTTGCCAAAGAGTACTGAGGTATGCTATCTAATGGTAAGTAGACCTAAATATTCTTTTATGTACTTGTTTACCTACACGGTTTCA